>CM026202.1:5269417-5295221 GCA_014839995.1 Xenentodon cancila | reverse complement strand
TATGTGTTTGTGTGTTTGTGTGTGTCTGTGTGTGTGTTTGTGTGTGTGTGCGTGTGTGTGCGTGTATGTGTGTGTGTGTGTGTGTGTGTGTGTGTGTGTGTGTATGTGTTTGTGCGTGTATGTGTGTGCGTATGTGTGTGCGTATGTGTGTGCGTATGTGTGTGCGTATGTGTGTGCGTGTGTGTGTGCGTGTGTATGTGTGCGTGTGTGTGTGTGTGTGTATGTGTGTGTGTGTATGTGTTTGTGCGTGTGTGTGCGTGTATGTGTATATATGTGTGTGTGTGTGTGTGTGTGTCCGTGTATGTGTGTGTGTGTCCGTGTATGTGTGTGTGTGTGTATGTGTTCGTGTATGTGTGTGTGTGCGTGTATGTGTGTGTGTATGTGTGTATGTGTGTGTGTGTGTTCGTGTATATGTGTGTGTGTGTGTATGTGTGTGTATGTGTGTGTGTGTGTTCGTGTGTGTATGTGTGTGTGTGTTCGTGTATGTGTGTGTGTGTGTGTGTGTGTGTGTGTATGTGTGTGTTCGTGTATGTGTGTGTGTGTGTGTGTATATGTGTGTTCGTGTATGTGTGTGTGTGTGTGTATGTGTGTGTTCGTGTATGTGTGTGTGTGTGTATGTGTGTTTGTATGGTACCTCGTCATCTTTGTACCAGGACAAAGTCTCAGCAGTTAGGACGAACCAGTACTCTTTAGCTCCGCCCTTCATGATGCTGATGTTATTGATGGTGAGCCAGCCTTTACGGATCACCTGCAAGTGTTGTGACATCGGTGAAACTCTGGACTACCTCAGATGTCATCAATCATTAGACTGTTACATCACAAGACCAAACAGACCCTTCCTTCCACAGAATATCTGCCACTGTTTGTTCGTATTGGTCTCTAAACTACTGACAAGTCTTCCACCACTTATGTCAGTGATGTCACCCACTTTTTACTAAGAAAACCACATTTATGTTATCACACTGAGATGATAGTCACCTGTATATATATATAACCTAATCCTGATTGAACCTGGACCTGCAAATGACTTAGAACTAACCCTATCACATAATGAGAACATAAATATGTTCATGACCAACCAAAACATGGCACAAAAAAAATAAAACACAAAGCTTAACATAACCAAAACATATAAAGACCTCAAGTTAGTCAAAATCAGCGAGTCGAGTGACCACAGGTCCCAGTGGAGCTCCGCTAGTCTTCAAAAGCAGCGAGTCGAGTGACCACAGGTCCCAGTGGAACTCCGCTAGTCCTCGCCAGCAGCGAGTCAAGTGACCACAGGTCCCAGTGGAGCTCCGCTAGTCTTCGCAAGCAGCGAGTCGAGTGACCACAGGTCCCAGCGGAGCTCCGCTAGTCCTCGCCAGCAGCGAGTCGAGTGACCACAGGTCCCAGTGGAGCTCCGCTAGTCTTCGCAAGCAGCGAGTCGAGTGACCACAGGTCCCAGCGGAGCTCCGCTAGTCCTCGCCAGCAGCGAGTCGAGTGACCACAGGTCCCAGCCGAACTCCGCTAGTCCTCGCCATCAGCTACCCCAGTCACCACAGGTCCCAGTGGAGATCTGCTTGTCCCCACCAGCAGCTATCCGAGTGACCACAGGTCCCAGTGGAGCTCTGCTAGTCCTCGGCAGCAGCGAGTTGAGTGACCACAGGTCCCAGTGGAGCTCCGCTAGTCCCCGCCATCAGCGAGTCGAGTGACCACAGGTCCCAGTGGAGCTCCGCTAGTCCCCGGCAGCAATGAGCCGAGTGACCACAGGTCCCAGCAGAGCTCCGCTAGTCCCCGCCATCAGCGAGTCGAGTGACCACAGGTCCCAGTGGAGCTCCGCTAGTCCTCGCAAGCAGCGAGTCGAGTGACCACAGGTCCCAGTGGAACTCCGCTAGTCCCCGCCATCAGCGAGTCGAGTGACCACAGGTCCCAGTGGAGCTCCGCTAGTCTTCGCAAGCAGCGAGTCGAGTGACCACAGGTCCCAGTGGAACTCCGCTACTCCTCGCCAGCAGCGAGTCGAGTGACCACAGGTCCCAGTGGAACTCCGCTACTCCTCGCCAGCAGCGAGTCGAGTGACCACAGGTCCCAGCGGAGCTCCGCTGGTCCCCGCCATCAGCTACCCCAGTCAGCAAAGGTCCCAGTGGAGCTCCGCTAGTCCTCGCCAGCAGCGAGTCGAGTGACCACAGGTCCCAGTGGAGCTCCGCTAGTCCTCGCCAACAGTGAGTCGAGTGACCACAGGTCCCAGTGGAACTCCGCTAGTCCTCGCCATCAGCGAGTCGAGTGACCACAGGTCCCAGTGGAGCTCCGCTATTCCCTGCCAGCAGCGAGTCGAGTTACCACAGGTCCCAGTGGAGCTCCGCTACTCCTCGCCAACAGTGAGTCGAGTGACCACAGGTCCCAGTGGAACTCCGCTACTCCCCGCCATCAGCGAGTCGTGTGACCACAGGTCCCAGTGGAGCTCCGCTAGTCCTTGCCAGCAGCGAGTCGAGTGACCACAGGTCCCAGTGGAGCTCGGCTAGTCCTCGCCAGCAGCGAGTCGAGTGACCACAGGTCCCAGTGGAGCTCTGCTAGTCCCCACCAGCAGCAAGTCGAGTGACCACAGGTCCCAGTGGAGCTCCGCTAGTCCCCGCCAGCAGCGAGTCGAGTGACCACAGGTCCCAGTGGAGCTTTGCTAGTCCCTGCCAGCAGCGAGTAGAGTGACCACAGGTCCCAGTGAAGCTCCGCTAGTCCCCGCCAGCAATGAGCCACATGACCACAGGTCCCAGCAGAGCTCCACTAGTCCTCGCCATCAGCGAGTGAAGTAACAAAAGGTCCCAGTGAAGCTCCGCTAGTCTTCGCAAGCAGCAAGTCGAGTGACCACAGGTCCCAGCGGAGCTCCGCTGGTCCCTGCCATCAGCTACCCCAGTCAGCAAAGGTCCCAGTGGAGCTCCGCTAGTCCTCGCCAGCAGCGAGTCGAGTGACCACAGGTCCCAGTGGAGCTCCGCTACTCCTCGCCAACAGTGAGTCGAGTGACCACAGGTCCCAGTGGAGCTCCGCTACTCCTCGCCAACAGTGAGTCGAGTGACCACAGGTCCCAGTGGAACTCCGCTACTCCTCGCCAGCAGCGAGTCGAGTGACCACAGGCCCCAGCGGAACTCCGCTAGTCCCTGCCATCAGCTACCCCAGTCACCAAAGTTCCCAGTGGAGCTCCGCTAGTCCCCGCCAACAGTGAGTCAAGTGACCACAGGTCCCAGTGGAGCTCCGCTACTCCTCGCCAGCAGCAATCCGTGTGACCACAGGTCCCAGTGGAGCGCTGCTAGTCCCCGCCAGCAGCGAGCCGAGTGACCACAGGTCCCAGTGGAGCTCCGCTAGTCCCCACCATCAGCGAGTCGAGTGACCACAGGTCCCAGTGGAGCTCGACTAGTCCCTGCAGCAGCGAGCCGAGTCACCACATGTACCAGCGGAGCTCTGCTAGTCCTTGCCACCAGCAAGTTGAGTGACCCCAGGTCCAAGTGGAGCTCTGCTAGTCCTCAGCAGTAGTGAGTCGAGTACCCCACAGGTCCCAGTGGAGATCAGCTAGTCCTTTCCAGCAGCGAGTCGAGTGACGACTGGTCCCAGCCGAACTCCGCTAGTCCTCGCCATCAGCTACCCCAGTCACCACAGGTCCCAGTGGAGATCTGCTTGTCCCCACCAGCAGCTATCCGAGTGACCACAGGTCCCAGTGGAGCTCTGCTAGTCCTCGGCAGCAGCGAGTTGAGTGACCACAGGTCCCAGTGGAGCTCTGCTAGTCCTCGGCAGCAGCGAGTTGAGTGACCACAGGTCCCAATAGAGCTCAGCTTGTCCCCACCAGGAGCGATCCGAATGACCACAGGTCCAAGTGGAGTTCCGCTAGTCCCCGCCAGCAGCGAGCCGAGTCACCACAGGTCCCAGTGGAGCTCCGCTAGTTTTCATTTTTGCCTTGACAGCACTCCTTGCAGATGTAATTTCACTTCAGATAGGATCTTTTGGACATATTTCATCAGAATGAGTATAAGTAATATTACTTGGCATAAGTTGAAATCATCTACTTAAAGGTTAAAATAGCTAACTCTAACTAAACTTGGTTTGCGGTAGCTTCTAGAGCTCTTGGTTCTTCAGAGAGCAATACATGATGTCATAGGACAGCTAGTTGGTCAGTCTGAATGTCTCCAACATGCTGAAACATGTATCATTATCTTCACCACAGGAGCATCAACAAGAGAGAGCTGCTGCTGCTTTCAGCAGCTGCTGTAAGAACAGCTGCCAGACCACTAGACCTCCAGGTGCAGGTCCATCAGTCAGCAGTCAGGTCGGAGAGATGGATATATTCTCATATGAGCAGTTCCGCATCAGTCCAGACTTGATGATCCTGATCCAAAGTGTTCATACGTAGTGATATCAGGCCACTTTCAGGGATCTGAGCCTGTTTAGATTGCTTACTGCCGGGGATTCATAAGTCCTTTCAGATCTCTGGACTCTATATACACATAGGTAGAATCCTGACAGAGCTAGCTATTTCTAACTATAAATAAATACTTCTGAAGTTGATAATGACTGCATATCTGTGGCAGAGTTGTTTAAGTAATGGGATTCATGTCTTGTAATTACTTTATATATAAAAATATAAAAACAAAGACAAATTGCTTCTTTTATCAAAAAAATTAATTGATTTTACTTAAACCTTCAAATACATGACAGCTGAGATGGTCTGCAAAAGCAACCAGTTTTAAGAACCGTGGAGAATGCAGATCAGCAACAGTTTCCTTCAACTTATCACTGAGCTGTAAATCTGGGGATTCAGGCAAATCCAGGAATTCAAGGGACGTTTGGGATCCAAGAAAATCCAAGGACTCCAAGGAAGTCAGGGATTGAAGCAAGTCCAAGAATTCAGGCAAGTCTAAGGATTCAAGTGAGTCCAAGGTTTCAGGCAGGTTCAGGGATTCATGTGAATCAAGGGATTTAAGCAAACCCAAGGATTCAAGTGAGTCCAAGGATTCTGGTGAGTTCTGGTTTTCAAGCTAGCCCAAGGATTTAGGTGAGTCCAAGGTGAGTCCAAAGACTGAGGCAAGTTCAGGGGTTAATGTAAGTCTATGGATCAATTAGAATCCAAGGACTTAGCTTGGTCTGTGTACCAGCATTCAAGTGAATACAGGGATGCACAAGTCCAGGGTTTCAGGTGTGTCCAGGAATTCGTGTGAGTCCAGAGATTCAGGTGAATTCAGGGATTGAGAAAGCTGGGAGCTGCAGTCAGTTTGCGTATGCTATTGCATGTCTGTATGTAGTAATGTACAGGATAAAAAGATGTAAATACATTAATAACTTATGGTCGCAATTTTTAATTCCTACATCCCTTCAATGTGAGCTGCAGATTTAGTTCTAGAACTGGATTTCTAAGTTTTCAGGATATGTGACTCCTAAGTCTGCCTGCAAGTCCAGTGAATAACCCGGTTCTGCAGGGACTCAACCATAGATCAATCTGGATCCAGAACCAGGACTGAAAAGGCAGAGACCGTGTCAGCTGGTCAGTTCCAGGATGAAAAAGAGGATTAAGGTTCTTAAAGATCCCATTTATGGGGCCCTGGATAGCTCAGTGGGTTGAGCAGGTGCACTGTTATTTTAGTGTCACGTTATTTTAATGCTGTTTAAAGCTCTGATTGGTAACCTGTCCTAAACCTAACAAAACCTAACAAAAACCTAACATAAACAAAACTATAAAAAAAAACTTACATTTCCGAATCCCCACAACTATCAAAAACTCCCCCCCACACACACACTCACCATGATCTCGTCCTGGTTGCCACAGCAACAGAGGCAGTGAAAAAGATGGAAAAAGATGAGTTACCTGTTTATCTTTAGTCCCCACCTCTCAGGTCAAATTGAGGGACTCACCTGGTTTCCTGCAGTCTTCTTCTTGTTCATCTGACTGCTCTTTTGCTGCGCGCTGGCACACACAATCAAATACACACATCAGAACATCAGAACATCAGAACATCAACGTTTCTTCTGAAGAGGAAATGGTTCTCTACAGGTTCTTACTTTGCAAAGCCAATGAAGTCCTCATGGTTGGTGTTCACATAGGACAGCTCAATGTCAATCTGCAGCAAGACCTGAGGACAGAGTGACAGATGAACATTAAGACAGACAATTGTTTATTTCATTTGTTAAACAGAAATCTTGTGTCTGTGGATCATGAACTCATCTTGAGGGCATCACAAATGAACAGTCATATGACGGATAGAGAGCCATGTGACTCACCTGGTCTTTGCATCGGCTCTCTCTGTCTCTGATGTGCTGAGTGACGATTCTCTCCATCTCTTCTCTGAGCATCGGGTACTGAGCCAGCTGGAGACAAGAAACAGGGGACACAGGAAGACAGAGTCTGAGTGGACCAGGACCAGAACTCGACACAGTCAGTGAAACTGGTAACAGCAGAGGTGAAGTACCTTCTGTGTACACTGGCGGACCGTGTTGACCAGCTCACTGATCACCATGTCCACACACTTCTGACACGGCTCCTTGATCTGAGCCATCTGACGCTTCACAATGGTCTCGAAAGCCATGTCAGGTGTGAACAGACCCGTCCTAAGCAGGAAACACAGGTGAGATGGTGGGGAGGTTCTTTTGGGTACTCCACACAGACCCTCACTGTAAACACACCTGTACACACTGATTCATACCTCAGCGTGGAGTCTGACCTCACCTGACTCCGTGGATGTTCTTAATGGCGTAGCTGATCTCTTTACGCAACGTCTTCTCGTCGCTCTCCAGCTGAAGGTCAATCACGTTAACCACATCAGATTACCTGTTTCAGGACGTCCTGCAGCCGTTACCATAACAATACCTGTGCCATGTTCTCACCTTGACCAGTTCAAAGGGGAAACGCTCGTGAAAGATACGGTTGATCTTAGCTCCTCCTGACAGCTCGTAGGTGTCCACCTGGTCTCCAGAGCCCTCGATGCGCTTCTCAAAGTCCACCGCGAACTGCTGCACCATCCTGGAGAAGGCAGAGTGCTACACATTACTACACATACTACACAATACTGCACATTACCACACCATACTGCACATTACTACACATACTACACAATACTGCACATTACTACACAATACTACACATTACTACACAATACTGCACATTACTACACAATACTACACAATACTGCACATTACTACACGATACTGCACATTACTACACAATACTACACATTACTAGATATTACTACACAATACTGCACATTACTGCACATTACTACACAATACTGCACAATACTACACAATACTACACATTACTACACAATACTGCACATTACTACACAATACTGCACATTACTACACAATACTGCACATTACTACACAATACTGCACATTACTGCACATTACTACACAATACTGCACATTACCACACAATACTACACAATACTACACATTACTACACAATACTGCACATTACTACACAATACTGCACATTACTACACAATACTGCACATTACTACACAATACTAGATATTACTATAAATTACTACACAATACTGCACATTACTACACAATACTGCACAATACTGCACATTACTGCACAATACTGCACATTACTGCACATTACTGCACAATACTGCACAATACTGCACAATACTGCACATTACTACACAATACTGCACATTACTACACAATACTGCACATTACTACACAACACTGCACATTACTACACAACACTGCACATTACTACACAACACTGCACATTACTGCACAATACTGCACATTACTGCACAATACTGCACATTACTACACAATACTGCACATTACTACACAATACTGCACATTACTACACAATACTGCACATTACCACACAATACTACACATTACCACACAATACTACACATTACTACACAACACATTACTACACATTACTATAAAATACTGCACGTTACTACACAATACAATACTGCTCATTACTACACATTACTACACAATACTGCTCATTACTACACAATACTGCACATTACTAGATATTAATATAAATTACTAAACAATACTGCACATTACTACACATTACTATAAATTACTACACAATACTACACAATACTACACAATACTGCACATTACCACACCATACTGCGCATTACTACACATTACTACACAATACTGCACATTACCACACAATACTGCACATTACTACACATTACTATAAAATACTGCACGTTACTACACAATACAATACTGCTCATTACTACACATTACTACACAATACTGCTCATTACTACACAATACTGCACATTACTAGATATTAATATAAATTACTACACAATACTGCACATTACTACACAATACTGCACAATACTGCACATTACTACACATTCCTACACATACTGTACATTACTACACATTACTAGATATTACAATAAATTACTACACAATACTGCTCATTACTACACATTACTATACAATACTGCTAATTACTAAACATTACTATACAATACTACACATTACAGCACATTACTACACAATACTACACATTACTGCACAATACTACACAATACTGCACATTACTACACAATACTGCACATTACCACACAATACTACACATTACCACACAATACTACACATTACTACACAACACATTACTACACATTACTATAAAATACTGCACGTTACTACACAATACAATACTGCTCATTACTACACATTACTACACAATACTGCTC
This sequence comes from Xenentodon cancila, assembly GCA_014839995.1. Taxonomy (NCBI): domain Eukaryota; kingdom Metazoa; phylum Chordata; class Actinopteri; order Beloniformes; family Belonidae; genus Xenentodon; species Xenentodon cancila. The sequence continues at coordinate 5,286,546 of CM026202.1, read as the reverse complement.
ATTACTACACAATACTGCACATTACTAGATATTAATATAAATTACTAAACAATACTGCACATTACTACACATTACTATAAATTACTACACAATACTACACAATACTACACAATACTGCACATTACCACACCATACTGCGCATTACTACACATTACTACACAATACTGCACATTACCACACAATACTGCACATTACTACACATTACTATAAAATACTGCACGTTACTACACAATACAATACTGCTCATTACTACACATTACTACACAATACTGCTCATTACTACACAATACTGCACATTACTAGATATTAATATAAATTACTACACAATACTGCACATTACTACACAATACTGCACAATACTGCACATTACTACACATTCCTACACATACTGTACATTACTACACATTACTAGATATTACAATAAATTACTACACAATACTGCTCATTACTACACATTACTATACAATACTGCTAATTACTAAACATTACTATACAATACTACACATTACAGCACATTACTACACAATACTACACATTACTGCACAATACTACACAATACTGCACATTACTACACAATACTGCACATTACTACACAATACTGCACATTACTACACAATACTGCACATTACCACACAATACTACACATTACTACACAATACTGCACATCACCACACAATACTGCACATTACTACACAATACTGCACATTACTACACAATACTGCACATTACTACACAATACTGCACATTCCCACAGAATACTACACATTACTACACAACACTACACATTACTACACAATACTGCACATTACTACACAATACTACACAATACTGCACATTACCACACCATACTGCGCATTACTACACATTACTACACAATACTGCACATTACCACACAATACTGCACATTACTACACATTACTATAAAATACTGCACGTTACTACACAATACAATACTGCTCATTACTACACATTACTACACAATACTGCTCATTACTACACAATACTGCACATTACTAGATATTAATATAAATTACTAAACAATACTGCACATTACTACACATTACTATAAATTACTACACAATACTACACATTACTACACAATACTGCACAATACTGCACATTACTACACATTCCTACACATACTGTACATTACTACACATTACTAGATATTACAATAAATTACTACACAATACTGCTCATTACTACACATTACTATACAATACTGCTAATTACTAAACATTACTATACAATACTACACATTACTACACAATACTACACATTACTGCACATTAATACAAAATACTACACAATACTGCACATCACCACACAATACTGCACATTCCCACAGAATACTACACATTACTACAACACTACACAATACTACACAACACTACACAATACTACACAAGACTACACAATACTGCACATTACTACACAATACCACACCATACTGCGCATTACTACACAATACTGCACATTACCACACAATACTGCACAATACTGCACATTACCACACAATACTGCACATTACTACACATTACTATAAAATACTGCACGTTACTACACAATACAATACTGCTCATTACTACACATTACTACACAATACTGCTCATTACTACACAATACTGCTCATTACTACACAATACTGCTCATTACTACACAATACTGCTCATTACTACACAATACTGCTCATTACTAGATATTAATATAAATTACTAAACAATACTGCACATTACTACACATTACTATAAATTACTACACAATACTACACATTACTACACATTCCTACACATACTGTACATTACTACACATTACTAGATATTACAATAAATTACTACACAATACTGCTCATTACTACACATTACTATACAATACTGCTAATTACTAAACATTACTATACAATACTGCTAATTACTAAACATTACTATACAATACTGCACATTACTACACAATACTACACATTACTGCACAATACTGCACATTAATACAAAATACTGCACATTACTACACAATACTGCTCATTACTACACATTACTATACAATACTGCTAATTACTAAACATTACTATACAATACTGCACATTACTACACAATACTGCACATTAATACAAAATACTACACATTACTAGATAATACTATAAATTACTAGACAATACTGCACATCACCACACAATACTGCACATCACCACACAATACTGCACATCACCACACAATACTGCACATCACTACACAATACTGCACATCACTACACAATACTGCACATTACTACACAATACTGCACATTACTACACAATACTGCACATTACTAGATAATACTATAAATTACTAGACAATACTGCACATTACTACACAATACTGCACATTACTACACAATACTGCACATTACTACACAATACTGCACATCACCACACAATACTGCACATCACCACACAATACAGCACATTACTACACAATACTACACAATACTGCACATCACCACACAATACAGCACATTACTACACAATACTGCACATTCCCACAGGATACTACACATTACTACACAACACTGCACATTACCACACAATACTGCACATTACCACACATTACTATAAAATACTGCACGTTACTACACAATATAATACTGCTCATTACTACACATTACTACACAATACTGCTCATTACTACACAATACTGCACATTACTAGATATTAATATAAATTACTAAACAATACTGCACATTACTATAAATTACTACACAATACTACACAATACTGCACATTACTACACATTCCTACACATACTGTACATTACTAGATATTACTACACATTACTATACAATACTGCTAATTACTAAACATTACTATACAATACTGCACATTACTATACAATACTGCACATTACTACACAATACTGCACATTACTACACATTACTACACAATACTGCACATTACTACACAATACTGCACATTACTACACAATACTGCACATTAATACAAAATACTACACATTACTAGATAATACTATAAATTACTAGACAATACTGCACATTACTACTCATTACTAGATATTACTATAAATTACTACACATTACTACTCATAACTAGATCTTACTAGATATTACTACCCATTACTAGATATTATTATAACTTACTACACATTACTACAGTAACATAAAATACTGCTCCATCCTGGGGAATGCCTAAACATATATCTGCAGTATGTTGTAGTACTCTGTAGCATTCTTAGAGTATTGCAGTACTGTGTGGAGCCCTGTTGTATTATTGGTACTGTGTTTCTGTTGAGAACTTGTACATACTGCAGCAGGGCCTTGGTTTTGCGGCTCGGGTCCTCCGGTCTAAAGTTCTTGTACTCCTCCACCTCTTTCTCGATGGACAACAGCTGGCTCTGAAGTTTGCTGCGTAACCCCGGCAACGTGTCCCGGATGTGGTTGGTGAGTTGCTGTGGACAATAACATACTGTGTTGAAGTCCATCTTATTAGGGCCCCAGACCCTATTGTATCTGTCATGTTTATTATTATTATTGTTATTATTTTCCTAAATAAATCTTCTTTTTGGAATCCTTAATATGCTCCAAAACTCACCAAATTTTGCACACACATCAGGTGTCGAGAAAAATTGCGTTTTTATGGCTGATGGACATGGGTGTAGAAAAATGAGCTTGATAGCGCCACCTACTTTATGTTTTTTGACAAGCCCCATGACACACCTTGAAAGTGTGGTGACTGATGACTCAGACTGGGACCTACTAAAACGTCTCTTGGACCCGAGCTCCAGCTCTCACAGGAACTCTCATATTTTGAATAGAATATGTCATTTGTCATGTATTTTGGGCATTTTCAGGCCTCGTACTTTTGACAAACTCCACCTAGAGATTTGATCACATTGACTCAAAATGGTTTTTTTTTTTGTACAATTTAGACACGTGGCTGATGCTAAATTGTGAAGCTTTCTACTTTTTACCAGAGGGCGTGACTATAGTGATGCGACGAAGTTTGAGGTCATTTGAAGAAATTGTCTGTAAGTCAGTCATACGTTGTTTGGTCTGGTCCAAAACGGATGTGTATAATTGGAGTCTGAACACATTCACAGTGTAATATTCAGGAACCGTTGTAGCGCCACCTGCTGGCAACAGGAAATGTCATGTTTAATAGGCTGCGTCCCTGCTCCAAGCGGGAGGAGCCAATACATCTCAAACCTGTCAACCAGTAAGAAACCGAAGATGACCGACAGTAAAAACTCTAACTTTCCATCAGAGGGCGTCGCCGTGAGAGGGCGGCAAACTTCGATGTCTCGCCATGAATACAAAAGGTGTCCTAACTTGTACGTGCCTCGTCCACTCTGACCCAGAATTTGTATATTTGATGAGGCTTCCACTCTGAACAAGTGAATCTGACAAACTTGGACGAACTCCACAGCGCCACTTTCTGGTAAAGGAAAATAATGTTGGTGATGTTCCGGCCTGTACTTACACCATGCTTTATCAGATCAGCCTGAGATTCTCACTGAATATACTCCAAACTGTTGTCAACACATGAAGTTTCGTGGATGTTCGTCCAGCTGTGTCCTTCTCTGTGAAACAGGAAGTTGATGGCTTTGCCACACATGCATGAATAAATTCATTCAAATTCATCCATTTGTCCCTGAGAGGAGAGATTCAAGGATCAGAGCCCATCTTCAGAAAGAACATTTTTCAATGTGACTTTGAGGGTGGACTCAGTTCCTTACAGCACTGCAACTGCTCCTCAACATGGTTTCAAACGGACACTTCAACCTGTAGAGACGACCCGGTCAGAGCTTGTGGTTGTGACATCAGGCAAAGTGTTCCCGTCACCGTACCAGCTGGTGTCCTCCTGGGGACCTGATCAGGGCAACTTGATAGTGGCAACGTGGTGCGTAAACTTCATTTTTACACTTTTTGCTTCTGCCTGGATCTACAGCACAACGTTCTCAACGCCTCCTTGCTGTCTCTGCTCCACTTAGAATCGTTCATTAGAAAATAATATTCAGACCATGTACTTACAATTAGAAAAGGCTTAAGAGTTAGTTTGTAAAACATCAAATTCTGATCATTGCTGCTACCAATAACACTAAAAATCGTTGTCTCCAATGAATGTAAAATGCTGCAGCAAGACTTATTACGAGTAAAAGAAAGGGTGATCACTTCTCCACTGTACTTGCTTCTGTTCACTGGCTTCCTGTTGAATACAACATTGATTTTAAAATCCCGCTGATCACCTTCAAAACTTTACATGTTCTTGCTCCAACGTAAGTGTAAGATTTGTTGACCTGGTATGTTCCCTCCAGACCACCGAGCTACACAGATGGTGACCTTCTAACTGTCCCCAGATCACAAAGGTCACAAGAGGAGATCCGGATCAGAGTACAACATCTTGGAGATTTTCATATCTCTGCGTAAAACGTTCCTTTTCTGAAGGGTCTTTGGTACCGTCTGGTGAGAATGCCACATATTCTTTGCTGCTGGTTTCTGCAGCCTTTTGGATGAACGATTTCCAATCCTGGGATGGTTTTATCCAGACAAGACCTTCCCAGAAGGGAATTTGACCCTAGATTTTTTTTCTTTTCATATTGTTTCTCCTGCTGGTTGGACTTTTTCATTGGTTTAAGATCTCTGCTGCAATGTCAGGCACGTTGTAACTCTGTATTTAAAAGTGATTTATAAATATAGTTCATTGTCATTATCATTATTACAACCTAAAAATGTAATATTGCAAACTTCTGCTGCAGATCAGTAAAGTATTTACTGTCATATGTTGTATATGTATAAAACGGTTATAATATATGTGAAGTTCCCAGAATGTTTAAAAAGCGTCCACGCCGTCACGGAACGATTACTGACGGGCTGAACTATGAAAGGGTGGAGGTTTTTTGTTACTTTCAGCCGTTAACGAGCACATGGTTGGTCTTCATCGATCAAAGTGATTCAGTATTGGAGGTGACTGTATTCTGTTTATCAAATATACTTTGAATTTCGGATTTTATTGTAATCTTATGGTACCATGACAGCGAGGACACGTTAAGCTTAAACACATCCAACTACAAACACAATATGACAAAAATGAGGAAATATAAGGCAGGAATTTCCTGTATTTGGAGCAGTGGAGCCAACGTCCAGAAAGAAAGAAAGACAGAATCCCGTTGATGACGTTATTAATTACACCAGTTGATCTGGTAAATGGCCAGTTACCCCATAACGACAGGGTGGAAAATAGTTTCAGGACTCTGACAAAATGTTTAAATGATTACAAAAATGAAATATATCACATTAGTTTCTAATTTTACTGAAGATCTTTTGATGAACAATGAGGAAATATAAAACATATTTTAAAGTTCTGTCCTTTAACCACAAAATGGTTTCAAAACGGTGGAAGTTCACGTCAGCAGAGATGTTATCGCACTCGGATGTGTAAATGTTTGGTCAGTTATACTAGAACCTCAGCATTTTGTGATATTCTAACATGTTCATGATGAGTGGGTGACTTTTATGGAGACACCAACGGCAGTTTATAGTGATAGCGACCAAGGACTGTGGCGACCTCTGGGGGGTGTTGGCCACACGTGCGAGATCCTGACCAACACTGCTTGCAGCTTTAATCTGGAAATGCTTCTGTAACTCTTCCCACAATGCTGTAAAAAACTAATAACTATTGTTGATGTCTTTTCCCTTTGGCACTGAGATCAGACTCACAGGGATATTCTGAGGTGTTAGGTATCCATGGCAACAACCTGATTATTCCCCTCTAGACATCAGTCCTAATCATGGACAAATACCACCTTTACCTGGTTGAGAACTTTCTGCAGGTAGGCGGTTCCCATGCGGTCGGCCAGGTGACGGTAGGAGGGGTGTGAAAAGAAGAACTTCCTCTCAGCCTGCAGAGCAGCGGTGATGTCTTTCTTCCCATCAATGTCTTTCTGACTGCGGTTCACCACACCAATGTAACCTGACGCCACAAAAAAGCTGTTAGTGTCTAAACCTGGACACCTGGAGAACATCCCCGGACACCTGGAGAACATCCCCGGACACCTGGAGAACATCCCCGGACACCTGGAGAACATCCCCGGATACCTGGAGGACAGCCCGGATACCTGGAGAACATCCCCGGATACCTGGAGGACACCCCCGGATACCTGGAGGACACCCCCGGATACCTGGAGGACACCCCCGGATACCTGGAGGACACCCCCGGATACCTGGAGGACACCCCCGGATACCTGGAGGACACCCCCGATACTTGGAGGACACCCTTGATACCTGGAGGACAAACCGGATACCTGAAGTGACCTTACATTCCTCTACTGACCACTAGGGTCTGGACCCAGCTCCTATTGGTCAGTAGAGGAACCACAGGTTTTGGCACTGCTGGACTGGTTCCTCTAGTAAAGCATACAAGCCTCTTGGTGAAACTTTATCAGCATTACGTTTAAGCTCACATGCAAGAACAGAGAGGCGTGACAGCTCTAAGATGAAGCAAACGTATGAGCGACAGGGTTTGAACAGGGGTCACCAACCCTGGTCCTGATCCGTTGAATCACACACCAAATTAAAAAACTATCAGGTGGGTACCAAAGTAATGGTTGGCCCGACCTTACTAGCAATCAATCAGGCGCCTGTGGGCATGAGTGTGCACCTCTGCGCAGCGGCAGCAGTTTGTTCTCCAGGATGTCTCTGGCGTCGGTTCCTTCATCCATCAGGTCCAGCTTGGTGATGACACCGATGGTCCTCAGACCTGCAGAGCAGTGAAAGCCATTACCATTACACAGATTTACAAGCTTTAGGTAGAAGAATGAGAATGTGGGCGGTGCCAGACTTTGACCTTGTGGGTCGACCTCCTTGGCGATCTTCAGAGCGTCAGAGTTAGCAAGATCGGAGTTAGCTGGAGAAACAGCCAATAGGAGGCAGTTTTCTTTGGTGACGAACTGCATGAGCATGTCTCTGATCTGTTGCTCGATGTCGGCGGGCTGGTCGCCCACCGGGACCTTCGTCATCCCAGGAAGGTCCACCAGAGTTAGGTTCAGCACTGAAATACACACATAAACAAATAGACCCACACGTACACACACACATACAGGTACATTCCAGGTATGTTCCAGGTGTGTTACCGTTGGGGGAGTACACCCTCAGGTTGATGGGGACCGGACTGATTCCTTTGTTGTGTCCTGTAACTCGGTCTGTTTCAGCTTCAATCTCCTGACGAACTTCATCAAAGTCTGTGAATTTCTTCCCTTTACACTGCAGAAACTCTGCATACTCTGATCAACACACACCACAGCGGATCAATACAGCTGATCAGCAGACAGGTCGGCATCAACGTCTGATTAAATCTCACCTGTGGGACAGTTGATGAGCTGCAGCACCAGGGGCCGCCGGGTCACGATTCCTGAACCACGAGGAAGGAAGTCTCTGTAAGAGTGGGAGGAGTTTAGTGATGTCACGTCACTTACCGGAGAATAAAACTGGCGTTACCAGACCCAGATCTGCCATGACAGCAATCAGAATCAGAATTAGAATGAGCATCAGACGCAGCATCAAGTCGAGGTTCATTTGTAACAGCCAAAACAACAAAAGTGCTGTACAAACACAGATAAACAAAGCAACATCCATAAAGATACAAAGCTTAGAACAATAGTCGACATAATATTTCAAATAAAATACATAGAAATATAAAGAAACACATATGCTAAACTATTAAATGCTACAGAAAAAAAAGTCTTTCTGTAAGAGATTTTTAAACAGATCGAGGTTGTGAGGAGCTCTGATATTAAAAAGTAAACTGTTCCACAGTTTCCATTGAAAATGCTCCGCCACCTTGGATTTTACACCTGGACACCTTGTAACAAGTGGCCCAATAACTTCCTTAAAGGACCACGTTACCACGTTTTTAAAAAAGGGCTCTAAGAAGGCTTGATAAAGAATATTAACAAAAAAACAGATATTTTACACTATTTAATTTTACTATTGTACAGAGAGTTATAACCATTAAGCTGACAAATCACCCCACAATGAATCCCTTATTGACCCCCCTTTGTCCATATGATGTGCAACAGTTCAATCGTCCTTAACTCCCAGTTCTGGTCCCGTTCTGTCCACTTGGTAATCAAACAAAACTGCAACGCTCTCACCGGATCCGAGGAGCCTATGATTCCCCTTTGCGCTGATCTGGCCAAAGGAATGTTCCTTCACTCCTGCCGGCGTGGTATGTCCAGGATCCACCTGAGGTGTGGGTCTCTGACCACGGTATCCACAATTCCCCTCCTCGGGAATGGACCTGATACTGTGTCGTGATGTGGAGGTCCTGTGTTCAATGGGCCTCCTCACTACCGCTTGTGCCACACCTTTTATCCCTCCTCTTGACTGCACACCTGTCTCCCATCTCCTTGATGCAGGAGTGCCTCCCGCATAGACAGGTTGCACTCATTTAAAGGGATATTGTCCTTTTTAATACCCTTTACCAGAGAGACAAACAACATGGTGACATTAAACTTAACTGACAAGGGTACATACATGTAACATCGTTACAACCTGACACCTGACACCAGACACCTGACACCTGACACTAGACACCAGACACCAGACACCAGACACCAGACACCAGACACCAGACACCAGACACCAGACACCAGACATCAGACACCTAACACCAGACACCAGACACCAGACACCTGACAACAGGCAACAGGAAACAGGCAACAGGCAACAGACACCTGACAACAGGCAACAGACACCTGACACCTGACACCTGACACCTGAGACCAGACACCAGACACCAGACACCAGACACCAGACACCAGACACCAGACACCAGACACCAGACACCAGACACCTGACATCAGACACCAGACACCGGACACCGGACACCTGACACCTGACACCTGACACCTGACACAAGACACTAAACACCTGACACCATACACCTGACACCTGACACCAGACACCTGGCACCTCACACAATACACTATACACCTGATACCTGACACCTTACACCTGACACCAGACACCAGACACCTGACACCTGACACCAAAAACCAGACACCTGACACCTGACACAAGACACTATACACCTGACACCAGACACCAGACACCTGATATCTGAAACAAGACACTATACACCTGACACCTGACACCTGAGACCAGACACCTGATATCTGAAACAAGACACTATACACCTGACACCTGACACCAGAAACAAGACACTATACACCTGACACCTGGCACCTCACACAATACACTATACACCTGACACCAGACACCTGACACCCAAAACCAGACACCATACACCTGACACCTGACACAAGACACTATACACCTGACACCTGACACCTGACACCTGACATCTGACATCTGACACAAGACACTATACACCTGACACCTGACACCAGACACCTGACACCAAAAACCAGACACCATACACCTGACACCTGACACAAGACACTATACACCTGACACCTGACACCAGACACCTGACACAAAAAACCAGACACCATACACCTGACACCTGACACAAGACACTATACACCTGACACCTGACACCTGACATCTGACACCAGACATCTGACACAAGACACAAGACACTATACACCTGACACCTGACACCAAACACCAGACGCCTGACACAAGACACTAAACATCTGACACCTGACACCTGACACCAGACACCTGACACCAAAAACCAGACACCATACACCTGACACCTGACACAAGACACTATGCACCTGACACGTGACACCTGACACCTGACACCTGACACCAGACACCTGACACCTGACACCAGACATCTGACACAAGACACTATACACCTGACACCTGACACCAAACACCAGACGCCTGACACAAGACACTAAACATCTGACACCTGAGACCAGACACCTGACACCAGACACCAGACACCAGACACCAGACACCTGACACCTGACATCAGACACCAGACACCTGACATCAGACACCAGACACCTGATATCTGACACAAGACACTATACACCTGACACCAGACACCAGACACAAGACACTATACACCTGACAACAGGCAACAGGCAACAGGCAACAGGCAACAGGCACCAGACACCTGACAACAGGCAACAGACACCTGACACCAGACACCAGACACCAGACACCAGACACCTGACACCTGACATCAGACACCAGACACCAGACACCTGACATCAGACACCAGACACCAGACACCTGACATCAGACACCTGACACCAGACACCTGACATCAGACACCAGACACCAGACACCAGACACCAGACACCTGACACCAGACACCAGACACCAGACACCAGACACCTGACATCAGACACCAGACACCTGACATCAGACACCTGACACCTGACACCTGACACCAGACACCAGACACCAGACATCAGACACCAGACACCAGACACCAGACACCTGACATCAGACACCTGACACCTGACAACAGGCAACAGGAAACAGGCAACAGAAACCTGACACCAGACACCAGACACCTGACAACAGGCAACAGACACCTGATATCTGACACAAGACACTATACACCTGACACCTGACACCAAACACCAGACGCCTGACACAAGACACTAAACATCTGACACCTGACACCTGACACCAGACACCTGACACCTGACACCAAAAACCAGACACCATACACCTGACACCTTACACAAGACACTATACACCTGACACGTGACACCTGACACCTGACACCAGACATCTGACACAAGACACTATACACCTGACACCTGACACCAGACACCAGACGCCATGCACCATACATCATACACCTGACACCTGGCACCTCACACAAGACACTATACACCTGACACCTGACACCTGACACCAGACACCTGACACCTCACACAAGACACTATACACCTGACACCTGACACCAGACACCAAAAACCAGACACCATACACCTGACACCTGACACCTGACACCTGACACCAGACACCTGATATCTGACACAAGACACTATACACCTGACACCATACACCAGACACAAGACACTATACACCTGACAACAGGCAACAGGCAACAGGCAACAGGAACCAGACACCAGACACCTGACAACAGGCAACAGACACCTGACACCAGACACCAGACACCTGACACCAGACACCAGACACCTGACACCAGACACCATACACCTGACACCTGACACCTGACACCAGACACCTGATATCTGACACAAGACACTATACACCTGACACCTGACACCAGACACAAGACACTATACACCTGACAACAGGCAACAGGAAACAGGCAACAGGCACCAGACACCAGACACCTGACAACAGGCAACAGACACCTGACACCTGAGACCTGACACCTGACACCAGACACCAGACACCAGACACCTGACACCTGACACCAGACACCAGACACCAGACACCAGACACCAGACACCTGACACCTGACACCAGACACCTGACACCAGACACCAGACACCTGACACCTTACAACAGGCAACAGACACCTGATATCTGACACAAGACACTATACACCTGACACTTGACACCAAACACCAGACACCTGACACAAGACACTAAACATCTGACACCTGACACCTGACACCAGACACCTGACACCAAAAACCAGACACCATACACCTGACACCTTACACAAGACACTATACACCTGACACGTGACACCTGACACCTGACACCAGACATCTGACACGAGACACTATACACCTGACACCAGACACCAGACGCCATGCACCATACATCATACACCTGACACCTGGCACCTCACACAAGACACTATACACCTGACACCTGACACCAGACACCTGACACCTCACACAAGACACTATACACCTGACACCTGACACCAGACACCAGACACCAGACACCAAAAACCAGACACCATACACCTGACACCTGACACCTGACACCAGACACCTGATATCTGACACAAGACACTATACACCTGACACCAGATACCAGACACAAGACACTATACACCTGACAACAGGCAACAGGCAACAGGCAACAGGCACCAGACACCTGACAACAGGCAACAGACACCTGACACCTGAGACCAGACACCTGACACCAGACACCAGACACCAGACACCAGACACCATGACACCTGACACCAGACACCTGACACCTGACATCAGACACCAGACACCTGACATCAGACACCAGACACCTGATATCTGACACAAGACACTATACACCTGACACCAGACACCAGACACAAGACACTATACACCTGACAACAGGCAACAGGCAACAGGCAACAGGCAACAGGCACCAGACACCAGACACCTGACAACAGGCAACAGACACCTGACACCTGAGACCAGACACCTGACACCAGACACCAGACACCAGACACCAGACACCTGACACCTGACATCAGACACCAGACACCAGACACCTGACATCAGACACCAGACACCAGACACCTGACATCAGACACCTGACACCAGACACCTGACATCAGACACCAGACACCAGACACCAGACACCTGACATCAGACACCTGACACCTGACACCAGACACCAGACACCAGACATCAGACACCAGACACCAGACACCAGACACCTGACATCAGACACCTGACACCAGACACCAGATACCAGACACCAGATACCAGACACCTGACACCTGACACCTGACACCTGACACCACACACCTGACACCTGACACCTGACAACAGGCAACAGGAAACAGGCAACAGAAACCTGACACCAGACACCAGACACCAGACACCTGACAACAGGCAACAGGCAACAGACACCTGATATCTGACACAAGACACTATACACCTGACACCTGACACCAAACACCAGACGCCTGACACAAGACACTAAACATCTGACACCTGACACCTGACACCAGACACCTGACACCTGACACCAAAAACCAGACACCATACACCTGACACCTTACACAAGACACTATACACCTGACACGTGACACCTGACACCTGACACCAGACATCTGACACAAGACACTATACACCTGACACCTGACACCAGACACCAGACGCCATGCACCATACATCATACACCTGACACCTGGCACCTCACACAAGACACTATACACCTGACACCTGACACCTGACACCAGACACCTGACACCTCACACAAGACACTATACACCTGACACCTGACACCAGACACCAAAAACCAGACACCATACACCTGACACCTGACACCTTACACCTGACACCAGACACCTGATATCTGACACAAGACACTATACACCTGACACCATACACCAGACACAAGACACTATACACCTGACAACAGGCAACAGGCAACAGGCAACAGGCACCAGACACCTGACAACAGGCAACAGACACCTGAGACCAGACACCATACACCTGACACCTGACACCTGACACCAGACACCTGATATCTGACACAAGACACTATACACCTGACACCAGACACCAGACACAAGACACTATACACCTGACAACAGGCAACAGGAAACAGGCAACAGGCACCAGACACCAGACACCTGACAACAGGCAACAGACACCTGACACCTGAGACCTGACACCTGACACCAGACACCAGACACCTGACACCTGACACCAGACACCAGACACCTGACACCTGACACCAGACACCTGACACCAGACACCAGACACCTGACACCTTACAACAGGCAACAGACACCTGATATCTGACACAAGACACTATACACCTGACACTTGACACCAAACACCAGACGCCTGACACAAGACACTAAACATCTGACACCTGACACCTGACACCAGACACCTGACACCAAAAACCAGACACCATACACCTGACACCTTACACAAGACACTATACACCTGACACGTGACACCTGACACCCGACACCAGACATCTGACACAAGACACTATACACCTGACACCTGACACCAGACACCAGACGCCATGCACCATACATCATACACCTGACACCTGGCACCTCACACAAGACACTATACACCTGACACCTGACACCAGACACCTGACACCTCACACAAGACACTATACACCTGACACCTGACACCTGACACCAGACACCAGACACCAGACACCAAAAACCAGACACCATACACCTGACACCTGACACCTGACACCAGACACCTGATATCTGACACAAGACACTATACACCTGACACCAGATACCAGACACAAGACACTATACACCTGACAACAGGCAACAGGCAACAGGCAACAGGCACCAGACACCTGACAACAGGCAACAGACACCTGACACCTGAGACCTGACACCTGACACCAGACACCAGACACCAGACACCTGACACCAGACACCAGACACCAGACACCTGACACCAGACACCAGACACCAGACACCTGACACCAGACACCAGACACCTGACATCAGACACCTGACAACAGACACCAGACACCAGACACCTGACACCTGACATCAGACACCAGACACCAGACACCTGACATCAGACACCAGACACCAGACACCTGACATCAGACACCTGACACCAGACACCAGACACCTGACACCTGACATCAGACACCTGACATCAGACACCAGACACCAGACACCTGACATCAGACACCTGACACCAGACACCAGACACCAGATACCAGACACCAGACATCAGACACCTGACACCAGACACCTGACATCAGACACCTGACACCAGACACCAGATATCAGACACCTGACACCAGACACCTGACACCTGACACCTGACAACAGGCAAAAGGAAACAGGCAACAGACACCTGACACCAGACACCAGACACCAGACACCTGACAACAGGCAACAGACACCTGATATCTGACAGAAGACACTATACACCTGACACCTGACACCAAACACCAGACGCCTGACACAAGACACTAAACATCTGACACCTGACACCTGACACCAGACACCTGACACCTGACACCTGACACCAAAAACCAGACACCATACACCTGACACCTTACACAAGACACTATACACCTGACACGTGACACCTGACACGTGACACCTGACACCTGACACCAGACATCTGACACAAGACACTATACACCTGACACCTGACACCAGACACCACACGCCATGCACCATACATCATACACCTGACACCTGACACCTGAGACCAGACACCTGACACCAGACACCAGACACCAGACACCTGACACCAGACACCAGACACCAGACACCAGACACCAGACACCTGACACCAGACACCTGACACCAGACACCATACACCTGACACCTGACACCTGACACCAGACACCTGATATCTGACACAAGACACTATACACCTGACACCAGACACCAGACACAAGACACTATACACCTGACAAAAGGCAACAGGCAACAGGCAACAGGAAACAGGCCACCAGACACCAGACACCTGACAACAGGCAACAGACACCTGACACCTGAGACCAGACACCTGACACCAGACACCAGACACCTGACACCTGACACCAGACACCAGACACCAGACACCTGACACCTGACACCAGACACCTGACACCAGACACCTGACACCAGACACCTGACACCTTACAACAGGCAACAGACACCTGATATCTGACACAAGACACTATACACCTGACACCAGACACCAGACACAAGACACTATACACCTGACAACAGGCAACAGGAAACAGGCAACAGGCACCAGACACCAGACACCTGACAACAGGCAACAGACACCTGACACCTGACACCTGACACCAGACACCAGACACCTGACACCTGACACCAGACACCAGACACCTGACACCTGACACCAGACACCAGACACCTGACACCTTACAACAGGCAACAGACACCTGATATCTGACACAAGACACTATACACCTGACACTTGACACCAAACACCAGACGCCTGACACAAGACACTAAACATCTGACACCTGACACCTGACACCAAAAACCAGACACCATACACCTGACACCTTACACAAGACACTATACACCTGACACGTGACACCTGACACCTGACACCAGACATCTGACACAAGACACTATACACCTGACACCTGACACCAGACACCAGACGCCATGCACCATACATCATACACCTGACACCTGACACAAGACACTATACACCTGACACCTGACACCAGACACCTGACACCTCACACAAGACACTATACACCTGACACCTGACACCTGACACCAGACACCAGACACCAGACACCAAAAAACC
>CM026202.1:5028569-5269217 GCA_014839995.1 Xenentodon cancila | reverse complement strand
TGAGTAGTGAGTAGGAGTGTTGTACTGGTTAGTACTGGTGAGTAGTGAGTAGTGAGTAGGAGTGTGTGTACTGTTAAGTACTGGTGAGTAGTAGAGTAGGAGTGTGTGTACTGGTTAGTACTGGTGAGTAGTGAGTAGGAGTGTTGTGTACTGGTTAGTACTGGTGAGTAGTTAGTAGTGAGTAGGAGTGTGTGTACTGGTTAGTACTGGTGAGTAGTTAGTAGTGAGTAAGGTGGTGTATGGTAGTACTGATGAGTAGTGAGTAGAGAGTGTGTGTACTGGTTAGTACTGGTGAGTAGTGAGTAGGAGTGGTGTACTGGTTAGTACTGGTGAGTAGTTAGTAGGAGTGGTGTACTGGTTATACTGGTGAGAGTAGGTAGTGTGAGTAGGGTGTGTGTGCTGGTTAGTACTGGTGAGTAGTGAGTAGGAGTGTGTGTACTGGTTAGTACTGGTGAGTAGTGAGTAGGAGTGTGTGTGCTGGTTAGTACTGGTGAGTAGTGAGTAAGAGTGTGTGTACTGGTTAGTACTGGTGAGTAGTGAGTAGTGAGTAGGAGTGTGTGTAGTGGTTAGTACTGGTGAGTAGTTAGTAGGAGTGTGTGTACTGGTTAGTACTGGTGAGTAGTTAGTAGTGAGTAGGAGTGTGTGTAGTGGTTAGTACTGGTGATTAGTGAGTAGGAGTGTGTGTACTGGTTAGTAATGGTGAGTAGTTAGTAGTGAGTAGGAGTGTGTGTACTGGTTAGTACTGGTGAGTAGTTAGTAGTGAGTAGGAGTGTGTGTACTGGTTAGTACTGGTGAGTAGTTAGTAGTGAGTAGGAGTGTGTGTACTGGTTAGTACTGGTGATTAGTGAGTAGGAGTGTTTGTACTGGTTTGTAATGGTGAGTAGTTAGTAGTGAGTAGGAGTGTGTGTACTGGTTAGTACTGGTGAGTAGTGAGTAGGAGTGTGTGTACTGGTTAGTACTGGTGAGTAGTTAGTAGTGAGTAAGCGTGTGTGTACTGGTTAGTACTGGTGAGTAGTGAGTAGGAGTGTGTGTACTGGTTAGTACTGGTGAGTAGTGAGTAGGAGTGTGTGTACTGGTTAGTACTGGTGAGTAGTGAGTAGGAGTGTGTGTACTGGTTAGTACTGGTGAGTAGTTAGTAGGAGTGTGTGTACTGGTTAGTACTGGTGAGTAGTTAGTAGTGAGTAGGAGTTGTGTGCTGGTTAGTACTGGTGAGTAGTGAGTAGTGAGTAGGAGTGTGTGTACTGGTTAGTACTGGTGAGTAGTGAGTAGGAGTGTGTGTACTGGTTAGTACTGGTGAGTAGTTAGTAGTGAGTAGGAGTGTGTGTGCTGGTTAGTACTGGTGAGTAGTGAGTAGGAGTGTGTGTACTGGTTAGTACTGGTGAGTAGTGAGTAGGAGTGTGTGTACTGGTTAGTACTGGTGAGTAGTGAGTAGGAGTGTGTGTACTGGTTAGTACTGGTGAGTAGTGAGTAGGAGTGTGTGTGCTGGTTAGTACTGGTGAGTAGTGAGTAAGAGTGTGTGTACTGGTTAGTACTGGTGAGTAGTTAGTAGTGAGTAGGAGTGTGTGTACTGGTTAGTACTGGTGAGTAGTTAGTAGTGAGTAGGAGTGTGTGTAGTGGTTAGTACTGGTGATTAGTGAGTAGGAGTGTGTGTACTGGTTAGTAATGGTGAGTAGTTAGTAGTGCGTAGGAGTGTGTGTACTGGTTAGTACTGGTGAGTAGTGAGTAGGAGTGTGTGTACTGGTTAGTACTGGTGAGTAGTTAGTAGTGAGTAAGAGTGTGTGTACTGGTTAGTACTGGTGAGTAGTGAGTAGGAGTGTGTGTACTGGTTAGTACTGGTGAGTAGTTAGTAGGAGTGTGTGTGCTGGTTAGTACTGGTGAGTAGTTAGTAGTGAGTAGGAGTGTGTGTGCTGGTTAGTACTGGTGAGTAGTTAGTAGTGAGTAGGAGTGTGTGTACTGGTTAGTACTGGTGAGTAGTTAGTAGTGAGTAGGAGTGTGTGTACTGGTTAGTACTGGTGAGTAGTGAGTAGGAGTGTGTGTACTGGTTAGTACTGGTGAGTAGTTAGTAGGAGTGTGTGTACTGGTTAGTACTGGTGAGTAGTGAGTAGGTGTGTGTGTACTGGTTAGTACTGGTGAGTAGTTAGTAGGAGTGTGTGTACTGGTTAGTACTGGTGAGTAGTGGGTAGGAGTGTGTGTACTGGTTAGTACTGGTGAGTAGTTAGTAGTGAGTAGGAGTGTGTGTGCTGGTTAGTTCTGGTGAGTAGTGAGTAGGAGTGTGTGTACTGGTTAGTACTGGTGAGTAGTTAGTAGGAGTGTGTGTACTGGTTAGTACTGGTGATTAGTGAGTAGGAGTGTGTGTGCTGGTTAGTACTGGTGAGTAGTGAGTAGTGAGTAGGAGTGTGTGTACTGGTTAGTACTGGTGAGTAGTGAGTAGGAGTGTGTGTGCTGGTTAGTACTGGTGAGTAGTGAGTAGGAGTGTGTGTACTGGTTAGTACTGGTGAGTAGTGAGTAGGAGTGTGTGTACTGGTTAGTACTGGTGAGTAGTTAGTAGGAGTGTGTGTGCTGGTTAGTACTGGTGAGTAGTGAGTAGTGAGTAGGAGTGTGTGTACTGGTTAGTACTGGTGAGTAGTTAGTAGTGAGTAGGAGTGTGTGTACTGGTTAGTACTGGTGAGTAGTTAGTAGGAGTGTGTGTACTGGTTAGTACTGGTGATTAGTGAGTAGGAGTGTGTGTGCTGGTTAGTACTGGTGAGTAGTTAGTAGTGAGTAGGAGTGTGTGTACTGGTTAGTACTGGTGAGTAGTGAGTAGGAGTGTGTGTACTGGTTAGTACTGGTGAGTAGTTAGTAGTGAGTAAGAGTGTGTGTGCTGGTTAGTACTGGTGAGTAGTGAGTAGGAGTGTGTGTACTGGTTAGTATTGGTGAGTAGTTAGTAGTGAGTAGGAGTGTGTGTACTGGTTAGTACTGGTGAGTAGTTAGTAGGAGTGTGTGTAGTGGTTAGTACTGGTGATTAGTGAGTAGGAGTGTGTGTACTGGTTAGTAATGGTGAGTAGTTAGTAGTGAGTAGGAGTGTGTGTACTGGTTAGTACTGGTGAGTAGTGAGTAGGAGTGTGTGTACTGGTTAGTACTGGTGAGTAGTTAGTAGTGAGTAGGAGTGTGTGTACTGGTTAGTACTGGTGAGTAGTTAGTAGTGAGTAGGAGTGTGTGTAGTGGTTAGTACTGGTGATTAGTGAGTAGGAGTGTGTGTACTGGTTAGTAATGGTGAGTAGTTAGTAGTGAGTAGGAGTGTGTGTACTGGTTAGTACTGGTGAGTAGTGAGTAGTGAGTAGGAGTGTGTGTACTGGTTAGTACTGGTGAGTAGTGAGTAGTGAGTAGGAGTGTGTGTACTGGTTAGTACTGGTGAGTAGTGAGTAGGAGTGTGTGTACTGGTTAGTACTGGTGAGTAGTGAGTAGGAGTGTGTGTACTGGTTAGGACTGGTGAGTAGTGAGTAGTGAGTAGTGAGTAGGAGTGTGTGTACTGGTTAGTACTGGTGAGTAGTGAGTAGTGAGTAGTGAGTAGGAGTGTGTGTACTGGTTAGTACTGGTGAGTAGTGAGTAGGAGTGTGTGTACTGGTTAGTACTGGTGAGTAGTGAGTAGGAGTGTGTGTACTGGTTAGTACTGGTGAGTAGTGAGTAGTGAGTAGTGAGTAGGAGTGTGTGTACTGGTTAGTACTGGTGAGTAGTGAGTAGTGAGTAGGAGTGTGTGTACTGGTTAGTACTGGTGAGTAGTGAGTAGGAGTGTGTGTACTGGTTAGTACTGGTGAGTAGTGAGTAGGAGTGTGTGTACTGGTTAGTACTGGTGAGTAGTGAGTAGGAGTGTGTGTACTGGTTAGTACTGGTGAGTAGTTAGTAGTGAGTAGGAGTGTGTGTACTGGTTAGTACTGGTGAGTAGTTAGTAGTGAGTAAGAGTGTGTGTACTGGTTAGTACTGATGAGTAGTGAGTAGGAGTGTGTGTACTGGTTAGTACTGGTGAGTAGTGAGTAGGAGTGTGTGTACTGGTTAGTACTGGTGAGTAGTTAGTAGGAGTGTGTGTACTGGTTAGTACTGGTGAGTAGTTAGTAGTGAGTAGGAGTGTGTGTGCTGGTTAGTACTGGTGAGTAGTGAGTAGGAGTGTGTGTACTGGTTAGTACTGGTGAGTAGTTAGTAGTGAGTAGGAGTGTGTGTGCTGGTTAGTACTGGTGAGTAGTGAGTAAGAGTGTGTGTACTGGTTAGTACTGGTGAGTAGTGAGTAGTGAGTAGGAGTGTGTGTAGTGGTTAGTACTGGTGAGTAGTTAGTAGGAGTGTGTGTACTGGTTAGTACTGGTGAGTAGTTAGTAGTGAGTAGGAGTGTGTGTAGTGGTTAGTACTGGTGATTAGTGAGTAGGAGTGTGTGTACTGGTTAGTAATGGTGAGTAGTTAGTAGTGAGTAGGAGTGTGTGTACTGGTTAGTACTGGTGAGTAGTTAGTAGTGAGTAGGAGTGTGTGTACTGGTTAGTACTGGTGAGTAGTTAGTAGTGAGTAGGAGTGTGTGTACTGGTTAGTACTGGTGATTAGTGAGTAGGAGTGTTTGTACTGGTTTGTAATGGTGAGTAGTTAGTAGTGAGTAGGAGTGTGTGTACTGGTTAGTACTGGTGAGTAGTGAGTAGGAGTGTGTGTACTGGTTAGTACTGGTGAGTAGTTAGTAGTGAGTAAGCGTGTGTGTACTGGTTAGTACTGGTGAGTAGTGAGTAGGAGTGTGTGTACTGGTTAGTACTGGTGAGTAGTGAGTAGGAGTGTGTGTACTGGTTAGTACTGGTGAGTAGTGAGTAGGAGTGTGTGTACTGGTTAGTACTGGTGAGTAGTTAGTAGGAGTGTGTGTACTGGTTAGTACTGGTGAGTAGTTAGTAGTGAGTAGGAGTGTGTGTGCTGGTTAGTACTGGTGAGTAGTGAGTAGTGAGTAGGAGTGTGTGTACTGGTTAGTACTGGTGAGTAGTGAGTAGGAGTGTGTGTACTGGTTAGTACTGGTGAGTAGTTAGTAGTGAGTAGGAGTGTGTGTGCTGGTTAGTACTGGTGAGTAGTGAGTAGGAGTGTGTGTACTGGTTAGTACTGGTGAGTAGTGAGTAGGAGTGTGTGTACTGGTTAGTACTGGTGAGTAGTGAGTAGGAGTGTGTGTACTGGTTAGTACTGGTGAGTAGTTAGTAGTGAGTAGGAGTGTGTGTGCTGGTTAGTACTGGTGAGTAGTGAGTAAGAGTGTGTGTACTGGTTAGTACTGGTGAGTAGTTAGTAGTGAGTAGGAGTGTGTGTACTGGTTAGTACTGGTGAGTAGTTAGTAGTGAGTAGGAGTGTGTGTAGTGGTTAGTACTGGTGATTAGTGAGTAGGAGTGTGTGTACTGGTTAGTAATGGTGAGTAGTTAGTAGTGCGTAGGAGTGTGTGTACTGGTTAGTACTGGTGAGTAGTGAGTAGGAGTGTGTGTACTGGTTAGTACTGGTGAGTAGTTAGTAGTGAGTAAGAGTGTGTGTACTGGTTAGTACTGGTGAGTAGTGAGTAGGAGTGTGTGTACTGGTTAGTACTGGTGAGTAGTTAGTAGGAGTGTGTGTGCTGGTTAGTACTGGTGAGTAGTTAGTAGTGAGTAGGAGTGTGTGTGCTGGTTAGTACTGGTGAGTAGTTAGTAGTGAGTAGGAGTGTGTGTACTGGTTAGTACTGGTGAGTAGTTAGTAGTGAGTAGGAGTGTGTGTACTGGTTAGTACTGGTGAGTAGTGAGTAGGAGTGTGTGTACTGGTTAGTACTGGTGAGTAGTTAGTAGGAGTGTGTGTACTGGTTAGTACTGGTGAGTAGTGAGTAGGAGTGTGTGTACTGGTTAGTACTGGTGAGTAGTTAGTAGGAGTGTGTGTGCTGGTTAGTACTGGTGAGTAGTTAGTAGTGAGTAGGAGTGTGTGTGCTGGTTAGTACTGGTGAGTAGTTAGTAGTGAGTAGGAGTGTGTGTACTGGTTAGTACTGGTGAGTAGTTAGTAGGAGTGTGTGTAGTGGTTAGTACTGGTGAGTAGTGAGTAGGAGTGTGTGTGCTGGTTAGTACTGGTGAGTAGTTAGTAGTGAGTAGGAGTGTGTGTACTGGTTAGTACTGGTGAGTAGTGGGTAGGAGTGTGTGTACTGGTTAGTACTGGTGAGTAGTTAGTAGTGAGTAGGAGTGTGTGTGCTGGTTAGTTCTGGTGAGTAGTGAGTAGGAGTGTGTGTACTGGTTAGTACTGGTGAGTAGTGAGTAGGAGTGTGTGTACTGGTTAGTACTGGTGAGTAGTTAGTAGTGAGTAGGAGTGTGTGTGCTGGTTAGTACTGGTGAGTAGTTAGTAGGAGTGTGTGTACTGGTTAGTACTGGTGAGTAGTTAGTAGTGAGTAGGAGTGTGTGTGCTGGTTAGTACTGGTGAGTAGTTAGTAGTGAGTAGGAGTGTGTGTGCTGGTTAGTACTGGTGAGTAGTGAGTAGGAGTGTGTGTACTGGTTAGTTCTGGTGAGTAGTGAGTAGGAGTGTGTGTACTGGTTAGTACTGGTGAGTAGTGAGTAGTGAGTAGGAGTGTGTGTACTGGTTAGTTCTGGTGAGTAGTGAGTAGGAGTGTGAGTACTGGTTAGTACTGGTGAGTAGTTAGTAGTGAGTAGGAGTGTGTGTACTGGTTAGTACTGGTGAGTAGTTAGTAGTGAGTAGGAGTGTGTGTGCTGGTTAGTACTGGTGAGTAGTGAGTAGGAGTGTGTGTACTGGTTAGTTCTGGTGAGTAGTGAGTAGGAGTGTGTGTACTGGTTAGTACTGGTGAGTTGTGAGTAGTGAGTAGGAGTGTGTGTACTGGTTAGTTCTGGTGAGTAGTGAGTAGGAGTGTGTGTACTGGTTAGTACTGGTGAGTAGTTAGTAGGAGTGTGTGTACTGGTTAGTTCTGGTGAGTAGTGAGTAGGAGTGTGTGTACTGGTTAGTACTGGTGAGTAGTTAGTAGTGAGTAGGAGTGTGTGTACTGGTTAGTACTGGTGAGTAGTGAGTAGTGGGTAGGAGTGTGTGTACTGGTTAGTTCTGGTGAGTAGTGAGTAGGAGTGTGTGTACTGGTTAGTACTGGTGAGTAGTTAGTAGGAGTGTGTGTACTGGTTAGTACTGGTGAGTAGTGAGTAGTGAGTAGGAGTGTGTGTACTGGTTAGTTCTGGTGAGTAGTGAGTAGGAGTGTGTGTACTGGTTAGTACTGGTGAGTAGTGAGTAGGAGTGTGTGTACTGGTTAGTTCTGGTGAGTAGTTAGTAGTGAGTAGGAGTGTGTGTACTGGTTAGTTCTGGTGAGTAGTTAGTAGTGAGTAGGAGTAAGTGTACTGGTTAGTACTGGTGAGTAGTGAGTAGTTAGTAGTGAGTAGGAGTGTGTGTACTGGTTAGTACTGGTGAATAGTTAGTAGTGAGTAGGAGTAAGTGTACTGGTTAGTACTGGTGAGTAGTGAGTAGTTAGTAGTGAGTAGGAGTGTGTGTACTGGTTAGTACTGGTGAGTAGTTAGTAGTGAGTAGGAGTAAGTGTACTGGTTAGTACTGGTGAGTAGTGAGTGGGAGTGTGTGTACTGAAAGTTACCTCGAAGCAGTAGTCCTGTCCCAGCAGGGAGGAGTGGACAGGTTTGATGATCACCGATTGGTCCATTCTGAGCTCCAGAGACGATACACAACCGGTGCTTAGCAACGACTCCTGGCTACCGTAACGCAGCCGCCGCATCACACACCTGAAACACACATGCAGACATACAGGTGCATCAGGCATGCGCTGAGGTATGAGGGCAGCTCTGTCGCCTCCTGCTGGGCGGACAAACTCAGAGTAGGTGGGTCCATCATTGACGAATCACCGGCTGATATAAATGGCAGTATTCATTGATCAATATGAACAAGCAATGAGAACATCTTTCACTCAGTTTCACTTCCTTACACAAACCACACCTCGCCACACCGACAGTCTGCAACATCATCACTCAACGCATCTCTCTCAACTTCATCTGCTTGCCCGCTTTAACTCCAAACATCACAACCATACAAGGTCCCAACAATTGTGCACCAGAGTCCCCCGCTCAGGACATCTGGAGACTGATGAATTGTGGCTGGTGGCTTCAGCTCCAACTAGATAAGTCTGATCCAAGAACAAGGGTGAGTAAATGGAACAACTGGATCAGAAGTGGGCCTTCAATGTGTCCACATCTACACTGTAAATCGTGGGTAACTAATCCAGGTCCAGTTCTGAGGAAGAACTATGTTCAAGTTACAGCTCCAGGTCTGAGTTATAACCAGGACTCAGGAGAACTGGTCTGATCAAGGTCCAGGTTTGAGGTAGAAACAGGACTAAGGTATGGTCCAGGTCTATGTTAGAACCAGGACTATGGCCCTGGCCCCTGCCTGCCAGCAGCCCGTCAGCAGCCCACCAGCTGACTGTCAACTGCCCGTCAGCAGCCCGTCAACAGCCCGCCAGCTGACTGTCAACAGCCCGCCAGCTGCCCGTCAGCAGCCCACCAGCTGACTGTCAACTGCCCGTCAGCAGCCCGTCAACAGCCCGCCAGCTGATCGTCAGCAGCATGTCAGCAGCCCACCAGCTGACCATCAACAGCCCGCCAGCTGCCCGCCAGCAGCCCACCAGCTGACCGTCAACAGCCCCTCATCAGCCCGCCAGTAGCCCGTCAGCAGCCCACCAGCTGACCATCAACAGCCCGTCATCAGCCCGCCAGCAGCCCACCAGCTGACCGTCAACAGCCCACCAGCTGACCGTCAACAGCCCGCCAGCAGCCCACCAGTTGACCGTCATCAGCCCGTCAGCAGCCCACCAGCTGACCGTCAACCGCCCGCCAGCTGCCCATCAGCAGCCCGCCAGCTGAGTGTCAACAGCCCGCCAGCTGCCCGTCAGCAGCCCGCCAGCTGACCGTCAACAGCCCGCCAGCTGCCCGTCAGCAGCCCGCCAGCTGACCGTCAACAGCCCACCAGCTGACCGTCAACAGCCCGTCAGTAGCCCGAAAGCAGCCCGTCAGCAGCCCGCTAACAGCTCACAAGCTGACCGTCAACAGCCCGTTATCAGGCCACCAGCAGCCCATCAGTAGCCCGCCAGCAGCCCGTCATCAGCCCGCCTGCAGCCCACCAGCTGACCGTCATCAGGCCACCAGCAGCCCATCAGTAGCCTGCCAGCAGCCCGCCAGCAGCCCGTCATCAGGCCGCCAGCAGCCCCCCAGCTGGCCGTCAACAGCCCGTCATCAGCCCGCCAACAGCCCACCAGCTGACCGTCAACAGCCCACCAGCTGACCGTCAACAGCCCACCAGCTGACCGTCAACAACCCACCAGCAGCCCGCCAACAGCCCGTCAGCAGCCCACCAGTTGACCGTCAACAGTCCGTCATCAGCCCGCCAGTAGCCCGTCAGCAGACCACCAGCTAACCGTCAACAGCCCACCAGCTGACCGTCAACAGCCCGCCGACAGCCCGTCAGCAGCCCACCAGTTGACCGTCAACAGCCCGTCATCAGCCCGCCAGTAGCCCGCCAGCAGCCCACCAGCTGACCGTCAACAGCCCCTCATCAGCCCGCCAGTAGCCCGTCAGCAGCCCACCAGCTGACCATCAACAGCCCATCATCAGCCCGCCAGCAGCCCACCAGCTGACCATCAACAGCGTGTCATCAGCCCGCCAGTAGCCCATCAGCAGCCCACCAGCTGACCGTCAACAGCCCGTCAGCAGCCCACCAGCTGACCATCAACAGCGTGTCATCAGCCCGCCAGTAGCCCGTCAGCAGCCCACCAGCTGACCGTCACCAGCCCGTCAGCAGCCCACCAGCTGACCGTCAACAGCCCGTCATCAGCCCGCCAGCAGGCCACCAGCTGACCGTCAACAGCCTGTCATCAGCCCGCCAGTAGCCCGTCAGCAGCCCACCAGCTGACCGTCAACAGCCCGTCATCAGCCCGTCAGCAGCCCACCAGTTGACCGTCAACAGCCCGTCATCAGCCCGCCAGTAGCCCGCCAGCAGCCCACCAGCTGACCGTCAACAGCCCCTCATCAGCCCGCCAGTAGCCCGTCAGCAGCCCACCAGCTGACCATCAACAGCCCATCATCAGCCCGCCAGCAGCCCACCAGCTGACCATCAACAGCGTGTCATCAGCCCGCCAGTAGCCCATCAGCAGCCCACCAGCTGACCGTCAACAGCCCGTCAGCAGCCCACCAGCTGACCATCAACAGCCTGCCAGCAGCCCGTCAGTAGCCCGAAAGCAGCCCGTCAGCAGCCCGCTAACAGCTCACAAGCTGACCGTCAACAGCCCGTTATCAGGCCACCAGCAGCCCATCAGTAGCCCGCCAGCAGCCCGTCATCAGCCCGCCTGCAGCCCACCAGCTGACCGTCATCAGGCCACCAGCAGCCCATCAGTAGCCTGCCAGCAGCCCGCCAGCAGCCCGTCATCAGGCCGCC
This sequence comes from Xenentodon cancila, assembly GCA_014839995.1. NCBI lineage: Eukaryota > Metazoa > Chordata > Actinopteri > Beloniformes > Belonidae > Xenentodon > Xenentodon cancila. The sequence goes on along the minus strand of CM026202.1, from coordinate 5,258,804 downwards.
AGCAGCCCCCCAGCTGGCCGTCAACAGCCCGTCATCAGCCCGCCAACAGCCCACCAGCTGACCGTCAACAGCCCACCAGCTGACCGTCAACAGCCCACCAGCTGACCGTCAACAACCCACCAGCAGCCCGCCAACAGCCCGTCAGCAGCCCACCAGTTGACCGTCAACAGTCCGTCATCAGCCCGCCAGTAGCCCGTCAGCAGACCACCAGCTAACCGTCAACAGCCCACCAGCTGACCGTCAACAGCCCGCCGACAGCCCGTCAGCAGCCCACCAGTTGACCGTCAACAGCCCGTCATCAGCCCGCCAGTAGCCCGCCAGCAGCCCACCAGCTGACCGTCAACAGCCCCTCATCAGCCCGCCAGTAGCCCGTCAGCAGCCCACCAGCTGACCATCAACAGCCCATCATCAGCCCGCCAGCAGCCCACCAGCTGACCATCAACAGCGTGTCATCAGCCCGCCAGTAGCCCATCAGCAGCCCACCAGCTGACCGTCAACAGCCCGTCAGCAGCCCACCAGCTGACCATCAACAGCGTGTCATCAGCCCGCCAGTAGCCCGTCAGCAGCCCACCAGCTGACCGTCACCAGCCCGTCAGCAGCCCACCAGCTGACCGTCAACAGCCCGTCATCAGCCCGCCAGCAGGCCACCAGCTGACCGTCAACAGCCTGTCATCAGCCCGCCAGTAGCCCGTCAGCAGCCCACCAGCTGACCGTCAACAGCCCGTCATCAGCCCGTCAGCAGCCCACCAGTTGACCGTCAACAGCCCGTCATCAGCCCGCCAGTAGCCCGCCAGCAGCCCACCAGCTGACCGTCAACAGCCCCTCATCAGCCCGCCAGTAGCCCGTCAGCAGCCCACCAGCTGACCATCAACAGCCCATCATCAGCCCGCCAGCAGCCCACCAGCTGACCATCAACAGCGTGTCATCAGCCCGCCAGTAGCCCATCAGCAGCCCACCAGCTGACCGTCAACAGCCCGTCAGCAGCCCACCAGCTGACCATCAACAGCGTGTCATCAGCCCGCCAGTAGCCCGTCAGCAGCCCACCAGCTGACCGTCACCAGCCCGTCAGCAGCCCACCAGCTGACCGTCAACAGCCCGTCATCAGCCCGCCAGCAGGCCACCAGCTGACCGTCAACAGCCTGTCATCAGCCCGCCAGTAGCCCGTCAGCAGCCCACCAGCTGACCGTCAACAGCCCGTCATCAGCCCGCCAGCAGGCCACCAGCTGACCGTCAACAGCCTGTCATCAGCCCGCCAGTAGCCCGTCAGCAGCCCACCAGCTGACCGTCAACAGCCCGTCATCAGCCCGTCATCAGCCCGCCAGCAGGCCACCGGCTGACCGTCAACAGCCTGTCAGCAGCCCACCAGCTGACCGTCAACAGCCCGTCATCAGCCCGCCAGCAGGCCACCGGCTGACCGTCAACAGCCCGTCAACAGCCCGCCAGCAGCCCGTCAGCTCCTTACCGCCTGGTCACTATAGCTGCTAACGGTTCTCATGTCTGTGCAGTGTAGCCACATGCTAACGTGCTGCCACACCGACGCCCCGCCCCGCATGGACGGACGCGCTACTCAGAAGACACCGGCGGACATTCACGCACTGCAGCGGTCTGTGTTAACGAGATCACACTCACCCATCGTGGGGAGCAGGATGTTTATGCAGACACGTCCTTCATCGGTAAAGAGGAGGAGGAGGATGAAGAGCAGCTGTTTGTCCTCCTCCGTCTGTCTATCCGTGCCTCGGCGATGCTACAAAGCATCAGCAGCTCTCTCTCTCCTTGTCTGTCTCTATGTCACTCGCCCAACGCTGTCAGTACTGGCCCCTCCCCCCTGCAGAGGAGCTGCCCTACTTCCCCCCCCTTATCCTAGATCCTTTCCTCACCTCCTCCTTCATTGTCTCCTCTCTCCTCATCTGCTCCTCACTATTCTCCCCATTCTTTGCCTCCTCCCTAATTTTTTCTTTTCTCCTCATTCCTTTTATTTCATTTCCTCTTTGCCTTTTTCCTCATCCCAACTTTCCTTTCCTTATTTCCTCTCCTCTTTCCTTTCCTGATCCTGTCCTTGTGGCCTCTTTCCCATCCTCATCTCTTCTTTACTTTCCTAGTCTCCTTGTCTCTCCTACTCCTCCTACTACTCGTCCTATTACCTCTTCTACTTATCTCCTCTTTCAATACTCTTCGTCATCAGCAATTGTTTCAGTGTTAATGGTGGTATTGATCAGCAATGGTTTGGTATCAGTACCTGGTGTCGTTGGTATTGATCACATCAGTCTTCAAGCTGCTGTGACGTGACAGTTTGGGCTGAGAACGAGTTCGGCGAAGAGACTGCTTCAACCTGCGGGACAGAAACCCCTGGGGTGCAAGATTAGATATGAAAATAATGACTGTGGTTGCATAATGACTGTTAGGATTAAAAAGAAGAATGAATGAATAATCTATAGTATAGAAGCATGACCAGCTTGACCTGTAAATGAATAATTTTCTAAATCAAATGTATCAGCAGATGGAGCAGGCTACTGTTCAGTTCTGAGATCTTAAATTGACCATTTTCTGTTTGGAGTTTGGTCTGCAGATGGACACTGCTGTTTAGTTAGTAAATTTGCTGTTTAATGAACAGAATTTGGTCTGCAGATGGAAAAGACTGTCATTCACTGCCGAGACCTTAAATTCACTGTTTTCTGAATTTGGTTTGGTCTGCAGGTGGAGAGTGGTGTCACCAGCTGATAGAGCTGCACAGGTCCTGTTACCATGGAGACTACAGGGGCGAGGTAGGCCAGTGTGTGTTTGTGTTCACCGTCACTCTGGTGGTGGGTGTGTCCATGGAGGGGCCACTGGGCATGCTCTGTCTGCGCGCCCGCCTCTCTGCAGCATCTGGAACATACACAGTGCATCATGGGATAATTTGTAGTTTTCAGCAGCAGCTGACCTTGCTTTCCTCGTAGTTATTACCATAGTAACAGGATGTGTCAGGAACGGTGACCAAAGGATGTGTCTTCTAATGTTGTCGTGTCATTAAGAGTATAAAAATGTTGGCTGATTTACCAAATCAGGCTGTGTTTTACTGCAATTACATTTAATTATGTTAAACTAAATTTGATTAAACAGCAATCATATTTATTCTCTTACAATAATGGTGAATGTATTTAATGATTTTCTGTTTAGTTCAATTTGATTATTATTTTTTTATTCTGGTCAGTTGCTAAAAATTTAGATTTTTACTTAAATTACTTTGTACATTTTTTTCATTATATTTTAACCCTAGTAGTGAGTAGTGGATCTACAGTTCTGGATACAGACCCTAGTGGTTGGTGGAGCAACTGCAGCTCTTGTCCCTAGTGGTTGGAGGAGGAACTGCAGATCCAGACACAGACCTTAGTGGATGGTGGAGTAATAGCGGTCCCGGACACTTGTGGTTGGTAGCGGAACTGCAGCTCTGGTCCCTAGTGGTTGGTGGAGGAACCGCAGATCTAGACATAGACCTTAGTGTATGGTGAAGAATTCGTGGGTCTGGACGCTAGTGGTTGATGGAGGAACCGCAAATCCAGACTCAGACGTTAGTGGATACTGAAGGACGTGCGGGTCCGGACAGTAGTGGTTGGTAGAGGAACTGCAGCTCAGGTCCCTATTGGTTGGTGGAGGAACCGCAGATCCACACCCAGACCTTTGTGGATTTTAGAGCAACCACAGCTCTGGTCCCTATTGGTTGGTGGTGGAACCGCAGATCCACCCCTTAGTGGATGGTGGAGGAATTTTGGTCCCGGACACTAGTGGTTGGTAGAGCAACTTTAGCAACCTTAGTGGCTACTGGAGAAATTGCGAGGCCGGACTCAGACCATAGTGGTTGGTGGAGGAACCGCAGATCCAGCCCTTAGTGGATGGTGGAGGAACCGCAGGTCTGGACCCTAGTGGTTGGTGGAGGAACTGCAGCTCTGTTCTTTAGTGGTTGGTGGAGGAACGCAGATCCACCCCTTAGTGGATGGTGGAGTAATAGCGGTCCCGGACACTCGTGGTTGGTAGAGCAACTGCAGGTCTTGTCCCTAGTGGTTGGAGGAGAAACTGCAGATCCAGACACAGACCTTAGTGGATAGTGGAAGAATTGCGGGTCCGGACACTAGTGGTTGGTAGCGGAACCGCAGCTCTGGTCCCTAGTGGCTGGTGGAGGAACCGCAGATCCAGACCCAGACCTTAGTGGATGGTGGAAGAATCATGGGTCCAGATGCTAGTGGTTGGTAGTGGAACTGCACCTCTGGTCCTTAGTGGCTGGTGGAGGAACCGCAGATCCAGAGACAGACCGTAGTGGATGGTGCAAAATTCGCGGGTCTGGACGCTAGTGGTTGGAGAAGGAACCGCAGATCCAGATCCAGACCTTAGTGGATAGTAGAGGGATGCGGAGGAATCGCTGGTCCGCACGCTAGTGATTGGTAGAGGAACTGAAGGTCTGGTCCCTAGTGGTTGGTGGAGGAACTGCAGCTCTGGTCCCTAGTGGTTGGTGGAGGAACCGCAGATCCAGACCAAGACCTTAGTTGATGGTGGAGGATTCGCAGGTCTGGTCCCTAGTGGTTGGTGGAGGAATTGCAGATCCAGATCCAGACCTTAATGGGTGTTGGAGGAATTACGGGTCCGGACACTAGTGGTTGGTTGAGGAACTGCAGGTCTGGTGCCTAGTGGTTGGTGGAGGAACCGCACTTCTGGTCCCTAGTGGCTGGTGGAGGAACCGCAGATCCAGACGCAGACCTTAGTGGATCGTTCAGAATTCGTGGGTCTGGACGCTAGTTGTTGGAGGAGGAACCGCAGATCCAGACCCAGACCTTAGTGGATGTTGGAATAATCGTGGATCCGGATGCTAGTGGTTGGTGGAGGAACCGCAGATCCAGACCCAGACCTTAGTGAATGTTGGAATAATCGTGGGTCCGGACACTAGTGGTTGGTTGAGGAACTGCAGGTCTGGTCCCTAGTGGTTGGTGGAGGAACCGCACTTCTGGTCCCTAGTGGCTGGTGGAGGAACCGCAGATCCAGATGCAGACCTAAGTGGATGGTGGAAGAATTGTGGCTCGGATGCTAGTAGTTGGTAGCAGAACCGCACCTCTGGTCCCTAGTGGCTGGTGGAGGAACCGCAGATGCAGACACATACTGTAGTGGATGGTGGAGGATTCGCAGGTCTGGTCCCTAGTGGTTGGTGGAGGAACTGCAGCTCTGGTCTCTAGTGGTTGGTGGAGGAATTGCAGATCCAGATCCAGACCTTAATGGGTGTTGGAGGAATTACGGGTCCGGACACTAGTGGTTGGTTGAGGAACTGCAGGTCTGGTGCCTAGTGGTTGGTGGAGGAACCGCACTTCTGGTCCCTAGTGGCTGGTGGAGGAACCGCAGATCCAGACGCAGACCTTAGTGGATCGTTCAGAATTCGTGGGTCTGGACGCTAGTTGTTGGAGGAGGAACCGCAGATCCAGACCCAGACCTTAGTGGATGTTGGAATAATCGTGGATCCGGATGCTAGTGGTTGGTGGAGGAACCGCAGATCCAGACCCAGACCTTAGTGAATGTTGGAATAATCGTGGGTCCGGACACTAGTGGTTGGTTGAGGAACTGCAGGTCTGGTCCCTAGTGGTTGGTGGAGGAACCGCACTTCTGGTCCCTAGTGGCTGGTGGAGGAACCGCAGATCCAGATGCAGACCTAAGTGGATGGTGGAAGAATTGTGGCTCGGATGCTAGTAGTTGGTAGCAGAACCGCACCTCTGGTCCCTAGTGGCTGGTGGAGGAACCGCAGATGCAGACACATACTGTAGTGGATGGTGGAGGATTCGCAGGTCTGGTCCCTAGTGGTTGGTGGAGGAACTGCAGCTCTGGTCTCTAGTGGTTGGTGGAGGAATTGCAGATCCAGATCCAGACCTTAATGGGTGTTGGAGGAATTACGGGTCCGGACACTAGTGGTTGGTTGAGGAACTGCAGGTCTGGTGCCTAGTGGTTGGTGGAGGAACCGCACTTCTGGTCCCTAGTGGCTGGTGGAGGAACCGCAGATCCAGACGCAGACCTTAGTGGATCGTTCAGAATTCGTGGGTCTGGACGCTAGTTGTTGGAGGAGGAACCGCAGATCCAGACCCAGACCTTAGTGGATGTTGGAATAATCGTGGATCCGGATGCTAGTGGTTGGTGGAGGAACCGCAGATCCAGACCCAGACCTTAGTGAATGTTGGAATAATCGTGGGTCCGGACACTAGTGGTTGGTTGAGGAACTGCAGGTCTGGTCCCTAGTGGTTGGTGGAGGAACCGCACTTCTGGTCCCTAGTGGCTGGTGGAGGAACCGCAGATCCAGATGCAGACCTAAGTGGATGGTGGAAGAATTGTGGCTCGGATGCTAGTAGTTGGTAGCAGAACCGCACCTCTGGTCCCTAGTGGCTGGTGGAGGAACCGCAGATGCAGACACATACTGTAGTGGATGGTGCAGAATTCGCAGGTCTGGACGCTAATGGTTGGTGGAGGAACCGCAAATCCAGACCGAGACCTTAGTGGATGGTGGAGGATTCGCAGGTCTGGTCCCTAGTGGTTGGTGGAGGAACTGATCCAGACCCAGACTTGGTGCTTCATCAGAAATACAACGTCTGCAGTTCCTGCTCCGTTGTTGAACTGCAGGATGCAGGTGTGATAATGATTGTGATGATTTTCTGTTTCTGGCCCGTTGGTATTTGGTATTTGTGCACAAATGCAATTCAACCCTCTTTGCATAAAAGCATGAAGACAAGAGCATCATCACAACTTCATCAGCTGGACAAGGACCAAGATCAGGGCCAGGGCCAGGGCCAGGGCCAGGGCCAGGGCCAGGGCCAGGGCCAGGGCCAGGGCCAGGGCCAGGGCCAGGGCCAGGACCTAGACCTGGATCTGGACCAGGATCTTAGCTGTTAGATTGAATCATGACCAGACCCCACAGGTGAGCATCACCTGTCTGAGGTCCTCCCCATTCCATTACCAGGACCTCCTGACAACAGGATGTGCCTGCCCTGTCACCGTGGTAACCACCATCGGATCTCAGATTATAAGATTATGAATCTGACATGAAGATTAAGCTGATCTGTCTGCAGACACAAATTCTGCAAATGTCTGCTCTTACCGTCCTCAAAGTCCACGTCCATCCAAAGTCCAGTTGTCCATCCGTCCGTCCAACCTGTCCCCCTGACCACACTTACTACCCGTCTGTCCTTCTGTCCGTCTTTATTCTTGTGCAGTTGTCTGAAACTTTCCTCCTCACCTTTGTGGGCAGGACCAGAAGCTGCTGAGGTCACGTGTAGAGTGTATCGAAGCAACCACACAGTACAAGACTCCGCCCTCTCTGCCAGGAGCAATGGGTGGACCTGGAGAAGAAGAAGTCATGTGATCAAAGTTATCAGCCGGTTTGGCCCAGAAACCAGCCTGTTGGTCCTGAAGATGTCAGCTCTGACCTGCTCTAGAATGACACATCTGATCTAAGTTGACTTTATTTCAGCAGACAGCTGGTGTTTGTGACTAAACCTGGTCTTTAAATAAAGGAAATGAGTGTTGCGTGAAGAGTAAAATTAAGTCAGAGCAGCGTAAATGAAGATGAACACTGCAGAAATATGACTCAGTCTCATACAAACAGACAAACCCGCCAGGAACCTGCTGACAAACCTCCCAAAAACATGAATAAAACAACCTGACAGGAACCTGCAGACAAGCCAGCCAAGAACATGCAGACAAACCTGCAAGGAACCTGCCGAAAAACCCACCAAGAACCTGCTTACAAAAAGTCAAGGGACCTGCAGACGAACCAGCCAAGAACCTGCTTACAAAAAGTGCAGAATCCTGCAGACAAACCAGCCAAGAACCAACTCACAAAAAGTCCAGGAACCTGCAGACAAATCAGCCAAGAACCTGCTTACAAAAAGTCCAGGAACCTGCAGATAAATCAGCCAAGAACCTGCTTACAAAAAGTCCAGGAACCTGCAGAAAAATCAGCCAAGAACCTGCTTACAAAAAGTGCATAAACCTGCAGACAAACCAGCCAAGAACCTGCTTACAAAAAGTGCAGAAACCTGCAGACAAACCAGCCAAGAACCAACTTACAAAAAGTCCAGGAACCTGCAGACAAACCAGCCAAGAACCTGCTTAAAAAAGTGCAGAAACCTGCAGACAAACCAGCCAAGAACCTGCAGACAAAAAGTCCAGGAACCTGCAGACAAACCAGCCAAGAACCTGCTTACAAAAAGTCCAGGAACCTGCAGACAAACCAGCCAAGAACCTGCTTACAAAAAGAGAAGAATCCTGCAGACAAACCAGCCAAGAACCTACTTACAAAAAGTCCAGGAACCTGCTTACAAAAAGTCCAGGAACCTGCAGACAAACCAGCCAAGAACCTGCTTACAAAAATTCCAGGAACCTGCAGACAAACCAGCCAAGAACCTGCTTAGAAAAAGAGAAGAATCCTGCAGACAAACGAGCCAAGAACCTGCTTACAAAAAGTCCAGGAACCTGCTTACAAAAAGTCCAGGAATCTGCAGACAAACCAGCCAAGAACTTGCTTACAAAAATTCCAGGAACCTGCAGACAAATAAGCCAAGAACCTGCTTACAAAAAGTCCAGGAATCTGCAGACAAACCAGCCAAGAACCTGCTTACAAAAATTCCAGGAACCTGCAGACAAATAAGCCAAGAACCTGCTTACAAAAAGTCCAGGAACCTGCAGAAAAATCAGCCCAGAACCTGCTTACAAAAAGTCCAGGAACCTGCAGACAAACCAGCCAAGAACCTGCAGACAAAAAGTCCAAGAACCTGCAGACAAACCATCCAAGAACCTGCTTACAAAAAGTCCAGGAACCTGCAGACAAACCAGCCAAGAACCTGCTTACAAAAAGAGAAGAATCCTGCAGACAAACCAACCAAGAACCTGCTTACAAAAAGTCCAGGAACCTGCAGACAAACCAGCCAAGAACCTGCAGACAAAAAGTCCAGGAACCTGCAGACAAACCGGCCAAGAACCTGCTTACAAAAAGAGAAGAATCCTGCAGACAAACCAGCCAAGAACCTGCTTACAAAAAGAGAAGAATCCTGCAGACAAACGAGCCAAGAACCTGCTTACAAAAAGTCCAGGAACCTGCTTACAAAAAGTCCAGGAACCTGCAGACAAACCAGCCAAGAACCTGCTTACAAAAATTCCAGGAACCTGCAGACAAACCAGCCAAGAACCTGCTTACAAAAAGTCCAGGAACCTGCAGACAAACCAGCCAAGAACCTGCAGACAAAAAGTCCAGGAACCTGCAGACAAACCAGCCAAGAACCTGCTTACAAAAAGTCCAGGAACCTGCAGACAAACCAGCCAAGAACCTGCTTACAAAAAGAGAAGAATCCTGCAGACAAACCAGCCAAGAACCTACTTACAAAAAGTCCAGGAACCTGCTTACAAAAAGTCCAGGAACCTGCAGACAAACCAGCCAAGAACCTGCTTACAAAAAGTCCAGGAACCTGCAGACAAACCAGCCAAGAACCTGCAGACAAAAAGTCCAGGAACCTGCAGACAAACCAGCCAAGAACCTGCTTACAAAAAGTCCAGGAACCTGCAGAAAAATCAGCAAAGAACCTGCTTACAAAAATAGCAGAATCCTGCAGACAAACCAACCAAGAACCTGCTTACCGAATGTTCAGGAACCTGCAGACAAACCAGCCAAGAACCTGCTTACAAAAAGTCCAGGAACCTGCAGACAAATCAACCAAGAACCTGCTTACAAAAATTCCAGGAACCTGCAGACAAACCAGCCAAGAACCTGCTTACAAAAAGAGAAGAATCATGCAGACAAACCAGCCAAGAACCAACTTACAAAAAATTCCAGGAACATGCAGACAAATCAGCCAAGAACCTGCTTACAAAAAGTCCAGGAACCTGCAGACAAACCAGCCAAGAACCTGCTTACAAAAATTCCAGGAACCTGCAGACAAATCCGCCAAGAACCTGCTTACAAAAAGTCCAGGAACCTGCAGACAAACCAGCCAAGAACCTGCAGACAAAAAGTCCAGGAACCTGCAGACAAACTAGCCAAGAACCTGCTTACAAAAAGAGAAGAATCATGCAGACAAACCAGCCAAGAACCAACTTACAAAAATTCCAGGAACATGCAGACAAATCAGCCAAGAACCTGCTTACAAAAAGTCCAGGAACCTGCAGACAAACCAGCCAAGAACCTGCTTACAAAAATTCCAGGAACCTGCAGACAAACCAGCCAAGAACCTGCTTAGAAAAAGAGAAGAATCCTGCAGACAAACGAGCCAAGAACCTGCTTACAAAAAGTCCAGGAACCTGCTTACAAAAAGTCCAGGAATCTGCAGACAAACCAGCCAAGAACTTGCTTACAAAAATTCCAGGAACCTGCAGACAAATAAGCCAAGAACCTGCTTACAAAAAGTCCAGGAATCTGCAGACAAACCAGCCAAGAACCTGCTTACAAAAATTCCAGGAACCTGCAGACAAATAAGCCAAGAACCTGCTTACAAAAAGTCCAGGAACCTGCAGAAAAATCAGCCCAGAACCTGCTTACAAAAAGTCCAGGAACCTGCAGACAAACCAGCCAAGAACCTGCAGACAAAAAGTCCAAGAACCTGCAGACAAACCATCCAAGAACCTGCTTACAAAAAGTCCAGGAACCTGCAGACAAACCAGCCAAGAACCTGCTTACAAAAAGAGAAGAATCCTGCAGACAAACCAACCAAGAACCTGCTTACAAAAAGTCCAGGAACCTGCAGACAAACCAGCCAAGAACCTGCAGACAAAAAGTCCAGGAACCTGCAGACAAACCGGCCAAGAACCTGCTTACAAAAAGAGAAGAATCCTGCAGACAAACCAGCCAAGAACCTGCTTACAAAAAGAGAAGAATCCTGCAGACAAACGAGCCAAGAACCTGCTTACAAAAAGTCCAGGAACCTGCTTACAAAAAGTCCAGGAACCTGCAGACAAACCAGCCAAGAACCTGCTTACAAAAATTCCAGGAACCTGCAGACAAACCAGCCAAGAACCTGCTTACAAAAAGTCCAGGAACCTGCAGACAAACCAGCCAAGAACCTGCAGACAAAAAGTCCAGGAACCTGCAGACAAACCAGCCAAGAACCTGCTTACAAAAAGTCCAGGAACCTGCAGACAAACCAGCCAAGAACCTGCTTACAAAAAGAGAAGAATCCTGCAGACAAACCAGCCAAGAACCTACTTACAAAAAGTCCAGGAACCTGCTTACAAAAAGTCCAGGAACCTGCAGACAAACCAGCCAAGAACCTGCTTACAAAAAGTCCAGGAACCTGCAGACAAACCAGCCAAGAACCTGCAGACAAAAAGTCCAGGAACCTGCAGACAAACCAGCCAAGAACCTGCTTACAAAAAGTCCAGGAACCTGCAGAAAAATCAGCAAAGAACCTGCTTACAAAAATAGCAGAATCCTGCAGACAAACCAACCAAGAACCTGCTTACCGAATGTTCAGGAACCTGCAGACAAACCAGCCAAGAACCTGCTTACAAAAAGTCCAGGAACCTGCAGACAAATCAACCAAGAACCTGCTTACAAAAATTCCAGGAACCTGCAGACAAACCAGCCAAGAACCTGCTTACAAAAAGAGAAGAATCATGCAGACAAACCAGCCAAGAACCAACTTACAAAAATTCCAGGAACATGCAGACAAATCAGCCAAGAACCTGCTTACAAAAAAGTCCAGGAACCTGCAGACAAACCAGCCAAGAACCTGCTTACAAAAATTCCAGGAACCTGCAGACAAATCCGCCAAGAACCTGCTTACAAAAAGTCCAGGAACCTGCAGACAAACCAGCCAAGAACCTGCAGACAAAAAGTCCAGGAACCTGCAGACAAACTAGCCAAGAACCTGCTTACAAAAAGTCCAGGAACCTGCAGACAAACCAGCCAAGAACCTGCTTACAAAAAGTCCAGGAACCTGCAGAAAAATCAGCCAAGAACCTGCTTACAAAAAGTGCAGAAACCTGCAGAAAAATCAGCCAAGAACCTGCTTACAAAAAGTCCAGGAACCTGCAGACAAACCAGCCAAGAACCTGCAGACAAAAGTCCAGGAACCTGCAGACAAACCAGCCAAGAGCCTGCTTACATAAAGTCCAGGAACCTGCAGACAAACCAGCCAAGAACCTGCTTACAAAAAGTCCAAGAACCTGCAGACAAACCAGCCAAGAACCTGCTTACAAAAAGTCCAGGAACCTGCAGAAACATCAGCCAAGAACCTGCTTACAAAAAGTCCAGGAACCTGCAGACAAACTAGCCAAGAACCTGCTTACAAAAAGTCCAGGAACCTGCAGACAAACCAGCCAAGAACCTGCTTACAAAAAGTCCAGGAACCTGCAGAAAAATCAGCCAAGAACCTGCTTACAAAAAGTGCAGAAACCTGCAGAAAAATCAGCCAAGAACCTGCTTACAAAAAGTCCAGGAACCTGCAGACAAACCAGCCAAGAACCTGCAGACAAAAAGTCCAGGAACCTGCAGACAAACCAGCCAAGTACCTGCTTACAAAAAGTCCAGGAACCTGCAGACAAACCAGCCAAGAACCTGCTTACAAAAAGTCCAAGAACCTGCAGACAAACCAGCCAAGAACCTGCTTACAAAAAGTCCAGGAACCTGCAGAAAAATCAGCCAAGAACCTGCTTACAAAAAGTCCAGGAACCTGCAGAACAATCAGCCAAGAACCTGCTTACAAAAAGTGCAGAAACCTGCAGACAACCCAGCCAAGAACCTGCTTACAAAAAGTGCAGAAACCTGCAGACAAACCAGCCAAGAACCTGCTTACAAAAAGTCCAGGAACCTGCAGACAAACCAGCCAAGAACCTGCTTACAAAAAGGGCAGAAACCTGCAGACAAACCAGCAAGAACCTGCTTACAAAAATTCCAGGAACCTGCAGACAAACCAGCCAAGAACCTGCAGACAAAAAGTCCAGGAACCTGCAGACAAACCAGCCAAGAACCTGCTTACAAAGATTCCAGGAACCTGCAGACAAACCAGCCAAGAACCTGCTTACAAAAAGAGAAGAATCCTGCAGACAAACCAGCCAAGAACCTGCTTACAAAAAGTCCAGGAACCTGCAGACAAACCAGCCAAGAACCTGCTTACAAAAAGTGCAGGAACCTGCAGACAAACCAGCCAAGAACCTGCTTACAAAAAGTCCAGGAACCTGTAGACAAACCCGCCAAGAACCTGCCTACAAAAAGTGCAGAAACTTGCAGACAAACCAGCCAAGAACCTGCTTACAAAAAGTCCAGGAACATGCAGACACATCAGCCAAGAACCTGCTTACAAAATGTCCAGGAACCTGCAGACAAACCAGCCAAGAACCTGCTTACAAAAAGTCCAGGAACCTGCAGACAAACCAGCCAAGAACCTGCTTACAAAAAGTCCAGGAACCTGCAGACAAACCAGCCAAGAACCTGCTTACAAAAAGTGCAGGAACCTGCTTACAAAAAGTCCAGGAACCTGCAAACAAATCAGCCAAGAACCTGCTTATAAAAATAGCAGAATCCTGCAGACAAACCAGCCAAGAACCTGCTTACAAAAAGAGCACAATCCTGCAGGCAAACCAGCCAAGAACCTGCTTACAAAAAGTACAGAAACCTGCAGACAAACCAGCCAAGAACCTGCTTACAAAAAGTCCAGGAACCTGCAGACAAACCAGCCAAGAACCTGCTTACAAAAAGTCCAGGAACCTGCTTACAAAAAGTCCAGGAACCTGCAAACAAATCAGCCAAGAACCTGCCTACAAAAAGAGTAGAATCCTGCAGACAAACCAGCCAAGAACCTGCTTACAAAAAGTGCAGAAACTTGCAGACAAACCAGCCAAGAACCTGCTTACAAAAAGTGCAGAAACTTGCAGACAAACCAGCCAAGAACCTGCTTACAAAAAGTGCAGGAACCTGCTTACAAAAAGTCCAGGAACCTGCAGACAAACCAGCCAAGAACCTGCTTACAAAAAGAGAAGAATCCTGCAGACAAACCAGCCAAGAACCTACTTACAAAAAGTCCAGGAACCTGCTTACAAAAAGTCCAGGAACCTGCAGACAAACCAGCCAAGAACCTGCTTACAAAAAGTCCAGGAACCTGCAGACAAACCAGCCAAGAACCTGCAGACAAAAAGTCCAGGAACCTGCAGACAAACCAGCCAAGAACCTGCTTACAAAAAGTCCAGGAACCTGCAGAAAAATCAGCAAAGAACCTGCTTACAAAAATAGCAGAATCCTGCAGACAAACCAACCAAGAACCTGCTTACCGAATGTTCAGGAACCTGCAGACAAACCAGCCAAGAACCTGCTTACAAAAAGTCCAGGAACCTGCAGACAAATCAACCAAGAACCTGCTTACAAAATTCCAGGAACCTGCAGACAAACCAGCCAAGAACCTGCTTACAAAAAGAGAAGAATCATGCAGACAAACCAGCCAAGAACCAACTTACAAAAATTCCAGGAACATGCAGACAAATCAGCCAAGAACCTGCTTACAAAAAGTCCAGGAACCTGCAGACAAACCAGCCAAGAACCTGCTTACAAAAATTCCAGGAACCTGCAGACAAATCCGCCAAGAACCTGCTTACAAAAAGTCCAGGAACCTGCAGACAAACCAGCCAAGAACCTGCAGACAAAAAGTCCAGGAACCTGCAGACAAACTAGCCAAGAACCTGCTTACAAAAAGTCCAGGAACCTGCAGACAAACCAGCCAAGAACCTGCTTACAAAAGTCCAGGAACCTGCAGAAAAATCAGCCAAGAACCTGCTTACAAAAAGTGCAGAAACCTGCAGAAAAATCAGCCAAGAACCTGCTTACAAAAAGTCCAGGAACCTGCAGACAAACCAGCCAAGAACCTGCAGACAAAAAGTCCAGGAACCTGCAGACAAACCAGCCAAGAGCCTGCTTACATAAAGTCCAGGAACCTGCAGACAAACCAGCCAAGAACCTGCTTACAAAAAGTCCAAGAACCTGCAGACAAACCAGCCAAGAACCTGCTTACAAAAAGTCCAGGAACCTGCAGAAACATCAGCCAAGAACCTGCTTACAAAAAGTCCAGGAACCTGCAGACAAACTAGCCAAGAACCTGCTTACAAAAAGTCCAGGAACCTGCAGACAAACCAGCCAAGAACCTGCTTACAAAAAGTCCAGGAACCTGCAGAAAAATCAGCCAAGAACCTGCTTACAAAAAGTGCAGAAACCTGCAGAAAAATCAGCCAAGAACCTGCTTACAAAAGTCCAGGAACCTGCAGACAAACCAGCCAAGAACCTGCAGACAAAAAGTCCAGGAACCTGCAGACAAACCAGCCAAGTACCCTGCTTACAAAAAGTCCAGGAACCTGCAGACAAACCAGCCAAGAACCTGCTTACAAAAAGTCCAAGAACCTGCAGACAAACCAGCCAAGAACCTGCTTACAAAAGTCCAGGAACCTGCAGAAAAATCAGCCAAGAACCTGCTTACAAAAAGTCCAGGAACCTGCAGAACAATCAGCCAAGAACCTGCTTACAAAAAGTGCAGAAACCTGCAGACAACCCAGCCAAGAACCTGCTTACAAAAAGTGCAGAAACCTGCAGACAAACCAGCCAAGAACCTGCTTACAAAAAGTCCAGGAACCTGCAGACAAACCAGCCAAGAAACCTGCTTACAAAAAGGGCAGAAACCTGCAGACAAACCAGCAAGAACCTGCTTACAAAAATTCCAGGAACCTGCAGACAAACCAGCCAAGAACCTGCAGACAAAAAGTCCAGGAACCTGCAGACAAACCAGCCAAGAACCTGCTTACAAAGATTCCAGGAACCTGCAGACAAACCAGCCAAGAACCTGCTTACAAAAAGAGAAGAATCCTGCAGACAAACCAGCCAAGAACCTGCTTACAAAAAGTCCAGGAACCTGCAGACAAACCAGCCAAGAACCTGCTTACAAAAAGTGCAGGAACCTGCAGACAAACCAGCCAAGAACCTGCTTACAAAAAGTCCAGGAACCTGCAGACAAACCAGCCAAGAACCTGCCTACAAAAAGTGCAGAAACTTGCAGACAAACCAGCCAAGAACCTGCTTACAAAAGTCCAGGAACATGCAGACACATCAGCCAAGAACCTGCTTACAAAATGTCCAGGAACCTGCAGACAAACCAGCCAAGAACCTGCTTACAAAAAGTCCAGGAACCTGCAGACAAACCAGCCAAGAACCTGCTTACAAAAAGTCCAGGAACCTGCAGACAAACCAGCCAAGAACCTGCTTACAAAAAGTCCAGGAACCTGCTTACAAAAGTCCAGGAACCTGCAAACAAATCAGCCAAGAACCTGCTTATAAAAATAGCAGAATCCTGCAGACAAACCAGCCAAGAACCTGCTTACAAAAAGAGCACAATCCTGCAGGCAAACCAGCCAAGAACCTGCTTACAAAAAGTACAGAAACCTGCAGACAAACCAGCCAAGAACCTGCTTACAAAAAGTCCAGGAACCTGCAGACAAACCAGCCAAGAACCTGCTTACAAAAAGTCCAGGAACCTGCTTACAAAAAGTCCAGGAACCTGCAAACAAATCAGCCAAGAACCTGCCTACAAAAAGAGTAGAATCCTGCAGACAAACCAGCCAAGAACCTGCTTACAAAAAGTGCAGAAACTTGCAGACAAACCAGCCAAGAACCTGCTTACAAAAAGTGCAGAAACTTGCAGACAAACCAGCCAAGAACCTGCTTACAAAAAGTGCAGGAACCTGCTTACAAAAAGTCCAGGAACCTGCAGACAAATCAGCCAAGAACCTGATTACAAAAATAGCAGAATCCTGCAGACAAACCAGCCAAGAACCTGCTTACCGAATGTTCAGGAACCTGCAGACAAACCAGCCAAGAACCTGCTTACAAAAAGTCCAGGAACCTGCAGACAAATCAACCAAGAACCTGCTTACAAAAAGTGCAGAAACCTGCAGACAAACCAGCCAAGAACCTGATTACAAAAATAGCAGAATCCTGCAGACAAACCAGCCAAGAACCTGCTTACCGAATGTTCAGGAACCTGCAGACAAACCAGCCAAGAACCTGCTTACAAAAAGTCCAGGAACCTGCAGACAAATCAACCAAGAACCTGCTTACAAAAATTCCAGGAACCTGCAGACAAATCAACCAAGAACCTGCTTACAAAAAGTCCAGGAACCTGCAGACAAACCAGCCAAGAACCTGCTTACAAAAAGTCCAGGAACCTGCAGACAAATCAGCCAAGAACCTGCTTACAAAAAGTCCAGGAACCTGCAGATAAATCAGCCAAGAACCTGCTTACAAAAAGAGCAGAATCCTGCAGACAAACCAGCCAAGAACCTGCTTACCGAATGTCCAGGAACCTGCAGACAAACCAGCCAAGCACCTGCTCACAAAAAGTGCAGAAACCTGCAGACAAACCAGCCAAGAACCTGCTTACAAAAAGTCCAGGAACCTGCAGACAAACCACCAAAGAACCTGCTTACAAAAAGTCCAGGAACCTGCAGACAAACCAGCCAAGAACCTGCTTACAAAAAGTCCAGGAACCTGCAGAAAAATCAGCCAGGAACCTGCTTACAAAAAGTCTAGGAACCTGCAGACAAACCAGCCAAGAACCTGCAGACAAAAAGTGCAGAAACCTGCAGACAAACCAGCCAAGAACCTGCTTACCGAATGTCCAGGAACCTGCAGACAAACCAGCCAAGAACCTTTCAGACAAAAAGTGCAGAAACCTGCAGACAAACTAGCCAAGAACCTGCTTACAAAAAGTCCAGGAACCTGCAGACAACCCAGCCAAGAACCTGCTTACAAAAAGTCCAGGAACCTGCAGACAAACCAGCCAAGAACCTGCTTACAAAAAGTCCAGGAACCTGCAGAAAAATCAGCCTAGAACCTGCTTACAAAAAGTGCAGAAACCTGCAGACAAACCAGCCAAGAACCTGCTTACCGAATGTCCAGGAACCTGCAGACAAACCAGCCAAGAACCTGCAGACAAAAAGTGCAGAAACCTGCAGACAAACCAGCCAAGAACCTGCTTACAAAAAGTCCAGGAACCTGCAGACAAACTAGCCAAGAACCTGCTTACAAAAAGTCCAGGAACCTGCAGACAAACCAGCCAAGAACCTGCTTACAAAAAGTCCAGGAACCTGCAGAAAAATCAGCCAAGAACCTGACTAAAACAACCTGGCAGGAACCTGCAGACAAACCAGCCAAGAACCTGACTAAAACAACCTGACAGGAACCTGCAGACAAACCTGCAAAGAACCTGCCAAAAAACCGGCAAGAACCAGCTTATAAAAAGTCCAGGAACCTGCAGACGAACCAGCCAAGAACCTGTTTACAAAAAGTCCAGGAACCTGCAGATAAAACCACCAGGAACCGATTTTCTAGCTTACCTTTAGGTCATATGAGGCCCATGTCTGAAAACTGGCAGGATATCAGTAACATAAATTATTTAAGAGATCAAACTAACTGGTTTGTCTCAGAGAATTGGTATTCCATCAACCCAGAGAAGTTTTCTGCTGGAATGAGGTTTCTGGTGTGTAAGCACTAAAGATGAGACTGAATCCAGAGCTGGACCGTCATCAGTGAAGTTGTTTTTTTTGTTGCTGGGTTGTTATCTCAGGCAGCTTTTGAGTTCAAAATGAAAGCTGAGTGTTCTGTCTTGCTGTGACGCTTGTTGATACCACATCATGAATTGGGATCAGGACCAGAGTAAACCTCCTTTAAGACAATCACTGATACACTGACTAAGGTTCTGTACGATCACTGAAACTAAAAATCTATTACCATGAACCTGAATGCCAGCTCAAAGTCAAAGTCATGTTTATTCAATTCAGTTCAATTCAATTCAATTCAATTTTATTTATATAGCGTCTATTACAACACAAGTTGTCTCTAGGCGCTTCTCAGAGACCCAGAACATGACCCCCGAGCAATTATTATATAAACAACGGCAGGTAAAAACTCCCCTTTAAGAGGGAAGAAACCTGGACCAGGACCTGGATCATAAGGGGGAAGAAACCTGGACCAGGACCTGGATCATAAGGGGGGGACCCTCCTGCTGAAGACCAGCCGGGTAGAACAAGAAGTAGAGAGAAGAGACACAGACACACCGTCAAAGGTACAAGACTACAATAGTAAAATTATCCATCAGCAGCAGAACTAAGACTTCTGTGTATATGGGTGATATATGGATAGACGGTGATCCACATAGACGAGGACTGCAGGTCAGGATGTCAGCAGGTCTCCAACAGACATCTACACAGACAGGTGAAGGTAACACTGGGATGGTCAGAGGTGGGACTGCAGGTCAGCAAGCAGCTCCTGAGGTTCTGGTCTGCAGAACATGCACAGAAGAGGAAAAGAAGGACCAGACCAGCACAAAAAACTACCAGAACAATGGACCACAATTATGTTTATGGGATACTGTTAATAACTGAGGGTTGAGGTGAAGAAGAGACAGAGAAGACAAAGAGAAACAGAGGAGGTGAAGGACACTTATTGTCAATTCTACCACGTGTGAAATTCATACAGAGAATTGAAATTACGTTACTCTCAAACCCCCGGTGCTACACAATAAATCAATAAATTAACACAAAGTGCAAATATAAAATTTAAAACAAACAACTAATAACATGACACTGGGTTTGAGAACTAAGGGCAATAAAATTACAGTAAAAACAAGGTAAAGGTAGTATGATGATAGACATTATTGTTATGATGAACTGTATTGTAATAATGATGGTGAAACGTACAACAGTTTTTAAAGGTGTGTGACGGTCCTGCAGGTGAAACAGAGGAAGAGTTGGAACAGTGCTCAGCTTCCTGACGGCCTGGTGGATGAAAGAGCTTCTCAAAGTCTGGGTACGTACCTCCAGGTCGTCCAGCATCAGTAACTGAGAGTCTGTCAGGATGCAGAACATCTTGGTCCAGACGTCAGGATCCGCCTTCCGTCCACATGACAGCCAGTGGATGGAGGCGCTCTTCAGTTCTGTGACATCATTACCACACACAGAAGTCATCTATGGTCAGCCCCAAACCACTTGGAACACCAGGGGAGTTATGTTTGGATGCTCTTTGCTGATTTTAACTCCATTTTCAATACAATAATCCCAGACATTCTCCAAGCTATCCAACTTAGGGCTCAGCACTCCACTCCACTGGCACCCCTCAGGGCTGCGTGCTGAGCCAGCTTCTGTACTCCCGATAACGGGGCTCATCTCTGAGAACAATGACGAAGACTACATACATTAGGTCTTGAGACTTAGTGAATTGATGTTCAGCAAATAACCTTGCACTGAACATCACGAAAACTAAATAAATAATCCTCCTGGACTTCACATAGAACAGGGTTGAGCTCGAACCCTTGAACATTAATGGTGAATGTGTAGAGCGGGTTCAGTTTTTCAAGTTCCTCTGCAGACTTGTCCTGGTCAAGCAACACCACAGCGCTGGTCACAAGGCCCAGCTGCAGTAACACTTCCTGAGGGTGCTAAGGAAGGAACATCTGGACCCATGATTGCTGGAGACCTTCCACTCATCAATTGAGAACCCACTAACCTTTGCGGCCTGGTGGTGGTTCTCCAGCTTTACTGAGGCTGACAGGAGGCGGCCGAAGACGGTTGTGTTCAAAGCACAGAGGATTATCAGCCCCCTCTTCCCTCCCTTATTGACCTCTACAACTCCTGCTACTTCATCAACATCACGAAAGACACCTTCCATCCCAGATCCCACCTCTTCAACCCGTTACCCTCTGGCAAGTGCTACATGGCGATACGCACCAGGACAAGCAGATTCAGAAACAGTGTTTTCTCTAAAGCTGGCTCCATCCTGAACTCTAATCTGAACTAAACCCAACCTGCACAGCAACTACTGAAATTACTCTCTCAGATTAGGCAGTGTGATCTACCACAGACCTTGTCAGGTTGGACTGTTTAAAATTTTATCTTAGCTGAGCTCCTGCCCGTCCATCCATCCATCCATCCATCCATCCATATTCCTCCGCTTATCCGGGGCCGGGTCGCGGGGGCAGAAGTCTAAGCAGGGATGACCAGACCTCCCTCACCCCAGACACTTCCTGCAGCTATTCCGGGGGAACCCTGAGGCGTTCCCAAGCCAGCCGAGAGACATAGTCTCCCCAGCGTGTCCTGGGTCTTCCCCGGGGTCTCCTCCCGGTGGGACATGCCTGGAACACGTCTCTTGGGAGGCGTCCAGGAAGCATCCTATACAGATGCCCAAGCCACCTCAGTTGACTCTTCTCAATGTGAAAGAGTAGCGACTCAACCGAGCTCCTTTTGGATTACTGAGGTTCTCACCCTATCTCTAAGGGAGCGCCCAGCCACCCTGCGGAGGACACTCATTTCGGTCGCTTGTATCCGTGATCTTGTTTTTTCGGTCAATACCCAAAGTTCATGGCCATAGGTGAGGGTGGGAGCGTAGATTGACCGGTAAATCGAGAGCTTTGCCTTGTGACTCAGCTCCTTCTTTACCACGACAGTTCGGTACATCGACCGCATAACTGCAGACGCTGCACCAATCCGTCTGTCAATCTCTTGCTCCATCTTTCCCTCACTCGTGAACAAGATCCCGAGATACTCAAACTCCTCCACTTGAGGCAGGACATCTCCACCTACTTAGAGAGGGCAAGCCACCCTTTTCCGGTCGAGAACCATGGCCTCGGATTTAGAGGTGCTGATTCTTATCCCAGCCGCTTCGCACTCGGTTGCAAACCGTCCCAGCGCATGCTGTAGGTCCTGGCTCGATGAAGCCAACAACGCAACATCATCTGCAAAAAGCAGAGATGAAATCTTGTGGTTCCCAATCTGGACCCCCTCCAGTCCCTGGCTACGCCTAGAAATCCTGTCCATAAAAATTATGAACAGGATCGGTGACAGAGGGCAGCCCTGCCGGAGTCCAACATGCACTGGAAATAGGTCTGACTTATTGCCGGCAATGCGAACCAAACTCCTGCTCCGGTCGTACAGAGACCGAACAGCCCATAGCAAAGGGCCCCGGACCCCATACTCACGGAGCACCTCCCACAGGATACCACGAGGGACACGGTCAAATGCTTTCTCCAGATCCACAAAACACATGTAGACTGGTTGGGCATACTCCCATGAACCCTCCAGCACCCTGCGGACAGTATAGAGTTGGTCCAGTGTTCCACGACCAGGACGAAAACCGCATTGTTCCTCCTGAATCCGAGGTTCGACTATCTGCCGAATTCTCCTCTCCAGTATCCTGGAGTAGACTTTCCCAGGGAGGCTGAGAAGTGTGACCCCCCTATAGTTGGAACACAGTCTCCGGTTCCCCTTTTTAAACAGAGGGACCACCACCCCAGTTTGCCACTCCATGGGCACTGTCCTCGTCCTCCATGCAACGTTGCAGATGCGTGTCAACCAAGACAGCTCTACAACATCCAGACACTTGAGGTACTCATGGCGAATCTCATCCACCCCTGGTGCCCTGCCACCAAGGAGTTTACAGACTACCTCAGTGACTTTGGCTTGGGTGATGGAAGAGTCCACCGTACAGTCCGCAGCCTCTGCTTCCTCAGCGGAAGGCATGTCGGTGGGATTGAGGAGATCCTCAAAGTATTCCTTCCACCTTTCAACAATATCCCCAGTTGTGGTCAGCAGCCCTCCACCCACACCATAAATGGTGTTGGCAGGGTACTGATTCCCCCTTCTGAGGCACCGAACGGTTTGCCAGAACCTCTTCGGTGCCGACCGATATCCTCCTCCATGGCCTCACCAAACTTCTCCCAGACTCAAGTTTTTGCTTCCCAGACCGCCCGAGCTGCGGCTTGCTTGGCCTGCCGGTACCCGTCGGCTGTGTCACGAGTCCCACGGGCCAACAAGGCCCGATAGGACTCCATCTTCAACCTGACGGCATCCTTTACTTCCGGTGTCCACCACCGGTTTCCGGGATTACCGCCACGACAGGCACCAGAGACCCTGCGTCAACAAATTTGAGCTGCCGCGGTAACAATGGAGGCAGAGAACATGGTCCACTCTGACTCAATGTCCCCAGCCTCCCTCGGTATTCGGGAGAAGCTCTCCAGGAGGTGTGAGTTGAATACCTCCCTGGCTCGGCCAGACGTTCCCAACAGACCCTCACAACACGCTTGGGCCTGCCCGGTCTGTCCCGCTTCCTCCTCTGCCAGCGCATCCAACTCACCACCAGGTGGTGATCAGCTGACAGCTCAGCCCCTCTCTTCACCCGAGTGTCCAAGACATGCGGCCACAGGTCAGATGAAACAACAACGAAGTCGATCATTGACCTCCGGCCTAGGGTGTCCTGGTGCCACGTGCACTGATGAACACCCTTATGCTCAAACATGGTGTTTGTTATGGACAGACCGTGACTAGCACAGAAGTCCAATAACAGAGCACCACTCGGGTTCAGATCGGGGAGGCCGTTCCTCCCAATCACCCCTCTCCAGGTTTTACTGTCATTGCCCACATGGGCATTGAAGTCCCCCAGTAGAACAATGGAGCCCCCAGTTGGAGCACTATCAAGTACCCCTTCCACAGACTCCAAGAAGGCCAGGTACTCAGTACTGCTGTTCGGCCCGTAGACACAAACAACAGTAAGTGACCTTTCCCCGACCCGAAGGCGCAAGGAATCAACCCTCTCGTTCACTGGGGTAAACTCCAACACATTGCGTCTGAGCTGGGGGGGTATAAGCAGGCCTACACCAGCCCGTCGCCGCTCACCGTGGGCAACTCCAGAATAGTGGAGTGTCCAGCCCCTAAGAAGGAGCTGGGTTGCAGAGCCCAGGCTGTGCGTAGAGGTGAGCCCGACTATCTCTAACCGGTATCTCTTAACCTACCGCACAAGCTCCGGCTCCTTCCCTCCCAGCGAGGTGACATTCCATGTCCCCATTGCTAGGGTTTTGGTCCAGGGATTGAGCCACCGAGGCACCCCGCCACAACCACTGCCCAAACCACATTGCACCGACCCCTCATGCTTCTTCCTGCGGGTGGTGAGCCTACGGGAAGGCGTATAAACTGGAATTTCATTTTATCCCAGGCTATGAACTGACAATCAGGGATTCTGACTGGCAGCGATAAATAGTTGTCTATTTTAACTCTACAACTAAAGTCCACTATTAACAATGGCTATTTCCTTATATCACTCTGAATCGTGATATTATTTTGGTGATAATTTCATATCATATAGCTTGCTCAGGTCTTATTTCTTTGGCATATGTATTGCCATATGTATTCCCATACATATTTCCAAATGTATTCCCATGTGTATTTTCATAGTTATTCCCAAACTTATTTCCATATTTACTCTAGTAGGTCTGTAGATATTTATTATGCATGGAAAGATAGTCTAATAGTGTATAAAAAAGCGCTTCGCAAAGCTAGAACAGCCTATTATTCAGTGTTAATAGAGGATAATGAAAATAACCCACGTTTTCTGTTCAGCACTGTAGCCAGGCTGACAAAGAGCCACAACTCTGTTGAGCCGTGCATACCTGCAGCTCTCAGTAGTGAAGACTTTATGAGCTTCTTTAGCAATAAAATTGTCAGAATTAGAGAGGAAATCGGCCAGGCCGTCCCGGCAGTGGCTGTGGGCATTTCTTCAACCTCGGCGACTCCCTTATGCTCCGAACTGACTCTAGACTGTTTTGTTCCTGTTGACCTCTCTGAGCTGACCTCAGTCGTCAATGGATCTAAATCATCCACGTGTCTGTTAGACCCAATCCCTACTCGACTACTCAAAAATGTTTTCTCTCTTATTGGACCGACAATACTGAAACAGATCAACTTGTCCCTAGTCTTAGGATATGTACCACAGGCTTTTAAAGTCGCAGTAATCAAACCATTACTTAAAAAACCCTCTCTTGACCCAGACATTTTAGCTAACTATAGACCAATTTCCAACCTTCCATTTATCTCTAAAATTCTGGAAAGGGTAGTTGTAAGCCAGCTGTGTGAGCATTTGTATAGAAATGATCTATTTGAAATTTTTCAGTCAGGGTTCAGAATGCATCATAGCACAGAAACAGCACTGGTTCGAGTCTCGAATGACCTTCTTATGGCCTCAGATGATGGATTAGTGTCCATACTGGTTCTGCTGGACCTCAGCGCTGCTTTTGATACTATAGATCACAGCATTTTACTGCAGAGGCTAGAGTATGTTGTTGGGATTAAAGGGACAGCTCTAGATTGGTTTAAATCATATCTGTCTGATAGATTCCAGTTTGTTCATGTTCATGAGGTTTCTTCCGTACAGACGAGGGTCTGCTATGGTGTCCCGCAGGGTTCAGTGCTAGGGCCAATCCTGTTCAGTTTATACATGCAGCCCTTGGGAAGTTTTATCCGGAACCACGGCATTAATTTTCATTGTTATGCTGATGATACACAG
Source organism: Xenentodon cancila (assembly GCA_014839995.1). Lineage (NCBI taxonomy): Eukaryota > Metazoa > Chordata > Actinopteri > Beloniformes > Belonidae > Xenentodon > Xenentodon cancila. Next base: position 5,233,459 of record CM026202.1, on the reverse strand, counting down.
CTGTATCTGTCTATGAAGATGAAACAGAACCATTAGACAAACTTCAGATGTGTATTAAGGACATCAAGGACTGGATGTCCAGAAATTTTTTGCTACTAAATTCTGATAAAACAGAAGTTGTTGTTTGTGGTCCCAAACAGCTTAGGAAGGGATTAGATGGTCTTGCGATGGCCTCCAGTAAAACTGTGCGAAACCTTGGCGTTATATTCGATCAGGATTTGTCATTTAAACAGCATATTAATCAGGTTTGTAAACTGCGTTTTCCACCTCCGTAATATCGCAAAGATTAGGAGCATCCCTCTCGCAGAGTGATGCCGAAAAACTAATTCATGCGTTCGTATCTTCTAGACTAGATTACTGTAACGTGTTGTTGGCTGGATGTCCAAGTAATTCTCTTAACAGCCTCCAGCTGATCCAAATGCAGCAGCGCGAGTGCTGACAGGAATCAACAAGAGAGACCACGTCTCTCCAGTTTTAGCTTCCCTCCATTGGCTCCCTGTAAAATTTAGAATCCAATTCAAATTTTATTACTGGCATATAAAGTCCAAAATGGCCTAGCGCCGCGATATTTGCAAGACCTGATAGTACCGTACGTTCCTAATAGAGCTCTCCGTTCTCAGGGTGCAGGTTTACTCGTAGTTCCTAGAGTATCGAAATGTAGATTTGGAGGACGGGCTTTCTGTTATCATGCACCATCACTCTGAACCAACTTCCAGTTTGGGTGAAGGAGGCTGATACCACCTCCACCTTTAAAACTAAACTTAAAACATTTCTCTTTAATAAGCATATAGTTAGTGTATATTTAGTACCTTAATGTGTCAGGCCCAGTAGTCAAAGCTGCAGCTACAGGACCAGATTAGAGCAGCTCATCTTAAACAGCTTCGGTTGTAGATATGCTGTTATAGGCCTCTGCTGCAGGGGGGCACCAACATGATCCACTGAGTGGTGCCTTTCACCTTCTCTGTTTCTCTTTGCCTTCTCTGTCTCTGCTTCACCTCAACCCTCATTTATTAACAATATCCCATAAACTTAATTGTGGTCCATTGTTCGGTAGTTTTTTGTGCTTGTCTGGCCCTTCTTTTTCTCTACTTTGCATGTCCTGCGGACCAGAGCCTCGGGAGCTGCTTGCTGACCTGCAGTTCCGCCTCTGACCATCCCAGTGTCTGCCTCCACCTGTCTGTGTGGATGTCTGTTGGAGACCTGCTGACATCCTGACCTGGAGTCCTCGTGTCTGTGGATCACCAACTATCCATATATCACCCATATACATGGAAGTCTTAGTTCTGCTGCTGATAGATAATTTTACTATTGTATCCTGTCTTGTACCTTTGACGGTGTCTCTATGTCTCTATTCTTTCTTATTTCTTGCTCTACCCGGCTGGCCTTCAGCAGGAGGGTCCCCCCTCATGAGCCAGGTCCTGCTCAAGGTTTCTTCCCTCTTAAAGGGGAGTTTTTCCTTGCCACTGTTTGGCTTAAGGTTTTTCTTCCACTAGGGGAGTTCTTACCTGCCGCTGTTTATGTAATAATTGCTCGGGGGTCATGTTCTGGGTCTCTGGAAAGCGCCTAGAGACAACTTGTGTTGTAATAGACGCTATATAAATAAAATTGAATTGAATTGAATTCCCGTACGTATTCCCACATGCATTCCCATACATATTTCCCTATGTATTCCCATACATATTTCCATTTGTATTCCCATACTTATTTTCATATTTATTCCCATATGTATTCCATATGCATTTCTATATTTATTCCCATATGCATTCCCGTACGTATTCCCACATATATTTCATATGCATTTCTATATTCTTTCCCAGATGTATTCCCATACGTATTCCAATACATGTTCCCATTGTATTCCCAAATGTATTCTCATATCTATTCCATATGCTTTTCCATATTTATTCCCATTTCTATTCCCATATTTAATCCTGTACGTATTCCCACATTTATTCCCATATGTATTCCCATATTTATTCCCATACGTATTCCCACATGTATTCCATTATGTATTCCCATTTTTATTCCTATACGTATTCCCATACTTATTTCCATATTTATTCCCGTACGTATTCCCACATGCATTCCCATACATATTTCCCTATGTATTCCCATACATATTTCCATTTGTATTCCCATACTTATTTTCATATTTATTCCCATATGTATTCTCATATGTATTCTCTTATGTATTCCCATATCTATTCCATATGCTTTTCCATATTTATTCCCATTTCTATTCTCATATTTAATCCTGTACGTATTCCCATATGTATTCCCATATTTATTCCCATACGTATTCCCACATGTATTCCATTATGTATTCCCATTTTTATTCCTATACGTATTCCCATAGGTATTCCCATACTTATTTCCATATTTATTCTCGTACGTATTCCCACATGCATTCCCATACATATTTCCATTTGTATTCCCATACTTATTTCCATTTGTATTCCCATACGTATTCCCACATGTATTCCATTATGTATTCCCATTTTTATTCCTATACGTATTCCCATACTTATTTCCATATTTATTCCCTTACGTATTCCCACATGCATTCCCATACATATTTCCATTTGTATTCCCATACTTATTTTCATATTTATTCCCATATGTATTCTCATATGTATTCTCTTATGTATTCCCACATTTATTCCCATATGCATTCCCATATTTATTCCCATATGTATTCCCACATGTATTCCGTTATGTATTCCCATATCTATTCCATATGCTTTTCCATATTTATTCCCATTTCTATTCCCATATTTAATCCTGTACGTATTCCCACATTTATTCCCATATGTATTCCCACATGTATTCCGTTATGTATTCCCATTTTTATTCCTATACGTATTCCCATAGGTATTCACTCATCACAAGAAAAGTGTTCGTGTCCTGTCTAGAAGCTTGAGCCACCGGCTCGTCAAACAAGGGTTCACCGTAACCGTTGACTCTGTCATGTACTGTAGGCTTCATTGGTTAAAGGGTCTCTGATTTTGTTCTAGCTAACATCAGCGTTGCTTGGAGGATTGATTTATAAAAGGTCTGTTTTGTGACTCAGTTTCTATTAACATTTGTCTTTTAATATCTTTTGTCTTTTTTGGTTCTTTTGTTTTGTTGAGTTGCTGCGTAGTGATGTAATGTAAACTCCTCCAAACATCATAAAAACCCATCTCTTTGATGATCATATTGAGGTCTGTAAACCCGGCAGGTTCATGCTTTTTCCCACTTATTTATGTGATGTTTTATTGTCCCTGTAAAACACTTTGATTCACCTTGTTGTTAAATTGTGCTGTACAAATAAACCTGATCTGCCCTTTTACAGTTGTGCTCAACGTGTGACTCGGACTCGTGGTCCAGTCTCCAACACAAACTAAAACTGCAACACTATATGAAGTTGACTGTGTCAAATAAGGTTTAAGGACCTTCTGTCAGCTTCTGGAGGGGCATCTATATTACCAAATGTGACTAGAATATTATCAATCTTCCTTTGACTACTCCAGATCTGTTCTCTTCATTGACTTTTTATCAACTAGTTCAAATTTTAGATCAGAAATGGAGATCAAAATAGCTACCCCACTCTGCGACTACTTTAATAAGAGCTTGAGAAAGATTTAAAAGTGTCATGTTCTTGCACTGACGTGCATCTCCCTGTAAACATGTATCCTGTGTCCTGCCGTTATTTTTTGCTAACCACTTAGTCCTCTGACTGGGTTACTCCAGTTAGGCCATTTTCATGTAGAGAAGGCAAGTTTCAACTCATGACATCCTATCATACCACAACAAAATGGTAGGATAAGTTAGTACCCCTCAACAACGAAACCCGACCAGAGCAGTAAATACAACACGCATACATCAGCACACCTCCGACCAGGATACGCATGCTCCTCCTCTACTGTGCCTGTGCCAGAGCCACGTCTCCACGGTCTCGCCCTCGGGCAGCTCCGGCTCCTCAAAACCCACATCTCCTCAGCTGTACGGCGTTTGGAAACGAACCCCCTGCTCCTTTAGGAATTTCTGTAATCCGTTGTATTCCCTGTTGTTTCCTTACGATCTTGGATGCATATTCAGGGTCAAAGTCGACAGTTGTGGAGCCCACCGGGATTACCTTCTTCTTTCAGTATCATTTCCTTAATTGTGAACTCCTGAAACTTGATGATGATCAGTCTCGGCAGGGCTTCAGGACAAGCTCTCTGCACCAGGGACCGGTGGAAACGCTTGGAATGAGCTTATCAATAAAACTGTTGTATCCAGTATTCCTCCGCTCCCTCTGCCACTCAGAAGATGCAGATATTGTTTTTTCTCGACCTTTGACTCTAGGTTAGTTTGGACCGCAGGGCCCCGTGTTCCCCCTAGACAAGTACAGAGAGCCCTCGGTTGCCACTGGCATCATCCCTCCACCTGTCCCACACAGTCTCCATTTATTCAACACGTTCCACCAGACTTTGCATTCCATGACAAGTTGTCAAGTTTGATTGAATCACTTTTAACTGATTCAAATGAAGTTACCAAGTTATTTGCTGGAATAAGTGTACATTTTGGGAGGGCGGGTTCACTGTAGGTCCTACTACTTCATCAGCCAACCAGAAGCCCTGTAAGGCCATGATTTTATCCATGGAAACCACATAAAGGTAATTTATTTCCTAGAACCATCTGCAAGGTCATATTCAACTGTCAACTTTCATTAGAGTAATGTTCCACCCATAAAACCAATCAGTATGGTGATGATCTAACTTATCAGCTAATCAAGATTCATCAGACTTGCCACCTGTCCAACTCACCAATCACATTCATCCATCCAGGTGTTGACACCTGGACAGGTGCTTGACCAGCTGCTCCATGGCAACAGGATCACCTGAGACAGAGGCACAGATGGAGAAGAAGAAAGCAGGAAGGTAACAGAGTGAGCTATAGAAGTAGAGAGGGCGGAAGACCCCTGATGGTCTCCAGAAGGCATCAGATCCAGCTGTGATTTGTGATGGGTTCCCAGCATAAGCGTGTGTGCTAATCAACAGCCAGCCTCCAGTTTTTCCTCCCTGAGGCCAGTGAAGAACACCAAGAACATTCAGTTCCTCTCATGACCCTAGGGTCTGGCTCGAAAGCGAAATCACGTGTTGTGTGTGTGTGTGTGGATGTAACAATATTATTTATCTATTTTGTTGCTCTCTCTTCTTACAATGTATATGAATATGTATTAGTTAACTGCATATATACGACTTTATCTTGATATATGTGGATATAACATGAGTACCTAAATACTTCCATGTATATTATTACATAGATAACTTTTTAAATACTGCCCCTACACCCCCAACCACTCAGGTATGTAATAGAAAATAGAAAGCTCCTCCCCCTTTATCTACAAGGCTGTTACTTGTTTCTACAACGCTGTTACCCATTTCTTTAAGGCTGTCGCCCATATCTTACAGGCTGTCGCCCATATCTTACAGGCTGTCGTCCATATCTTACAGGCTGTCGCCCATATCTTACAGGCTGTCGCCCATATCTTTAGGACTGTCGCCCATATCTTAGGACTGTCGCCCATATCTTAAGGCTGTCGCCCATATCTTACAGGCTATCGCCCATATCTTACAGGCTGTCGTCCATATCTTTAAAGCTGTCGTCCATATCTTTAAAGCTGTCGCCGAGGCTGTTACCCGTCTCTCCGAGGCTGTTACCCGTCTCTCCAAGGCTGTTACCCATATTTTTAAAACTTTTACTCATATTTTTAAAACTTTTACCCGTCTCTCCAAGGCTGTTACCCATCTCTCCGAGGCTGTTACCCGTCTCTCCGAGGCTGTTACCCATATTTTTAAAACTTTTACCCGTCTCTACGAGGCTGTTACCCGTCTCTCCAAAGCTGTTATCCATATCTCCAAAGGGTGTTACCCCCATATCTTTAAGACTATTTCCTGTATCTCCGAGACAGCTACCCATATCTTTAAGACAGTTACTGGTCTCTCTCCGAGGCTGTTACCCATATTTTTAAAACTTTTACCTGTCTCTCCAAGGCTGTTACCCATATTTTTAACTTTTACCCGTCTCTCCGAGGCTGTTACCCATATTTTTAAAACTTTTACCCATCTCTCTGAGGCTGTTACCCGTCTCTCCGAGGGTGTTACCCATATTTTTAAAACTTTTACCTGTCTCTCCGAGGTGTTACCCATATTTTTAAAGCTTTTACCCATATTTTTAAAACTTTTACCCGTCTCTCCAAGGCTGTTACCCGTTTCTCCGAGGGTGTTACCCATATTTTTAAAACATTTACCCTTCTCTCCAAGGCTGTTACCCGTCTCTCCGAGGCTGTTACCCATATTTTTAAAACTTTTACCCGTCTCTACGAGGCTGTTACCCGTCTCTCCAAAGCTGTTATCCATATCTCCAAGGCTGTTACCCGTCTATCTAAGGCTGTCGCCAATATCTTTAAGGCTGTCACCCATATCTTTAAGACTTTTAAATGTCTTTGCAAGGCTGTTACCCATCTCTACTGTGGCTGTTACCAATATTTTTGAAACTGTTACCCGTCTCTCAAAGGGTGTTACCCCCATATCTTTAAGACTTTTTCCTGTATCTCCGAGACAGCTACCCATATCTTTAAGACAGTTACCGGTCTCTCTCCGAGGGTGTTACCCATATTTTTAAAACTTTTACCCTTATTTTTAAAACTTTTACCTGTCTCTCCAAGGCCGTTACCCATATTTTTAAAACTTTTACCCGTCACTCCGAGGGTGTTACCCATATTTTTAAAACTTTTACCCATCTCTCCAAGGCTGTTACCCATATTTTTAAAACTTTTACCCATCTCTCTGAGGCTGTTACCCATATTTTTAAAACTTTACCCGTCTCTCCGAGGCTGTTACCCATATTTTTAACTTTTACCCATCTCTCCGAGGCTGTTACCCATATTTTTAAAACTTTTACCCGTCTCTCCGAGGCTGTTACCCATATTTTTAAAACTTTTACTCATATTTTTAAAACTTTTACCTGTCTCTCCGAGGCTGTTACCCGTCTCTCCGAGGCTGTTACCCATATTTTTAAAACTTTTACCCGTCTCTACGAGGCTGTTACCCGTCTCTCCAAAGCTGTTACTCGTCTATCTAAGGCTGTCGCCCATATCTTTAAGGCTGTCGCCCATATTTTTAAGACTTTTAAATGTCTTTGCAAGGCTGTTACCCATCTCTACTGTGGCTGTTACCAATATTTTTGAAACTGTTACCCGTCTCTCAAAGGGTGTTACCCCCATATCTTTAAGACTTTTTCCTGTATCTCCAAGACAGCTACCCATATCTTTAAGACAGTTACCGGTCTCTCCAAGGCTGTTACCCATATTTTTAAAACTTTTACCCATCTCTCCAAGGCCGTTACCCATATTTTTAAAACTTTTACCCGTCACTCCAAGGCTGTTACCCATATTTTTAAAACTTTTTCCCATCTCTCCAAGGCTGTAACCCATATTTTTAAAACTTTTACCCATATTTTTAAAACTTTTACCCGTCTCTCCAAGGCCGTTACCCATATTTTTAAAACTTTTTAACCCATATTTTTAAAACTTTTACCCGTCTCTCCAAGGCCGTTACCCATATTTTTAAAACTTTTACCCATCTCTCCAAGGCCGTTACCCATATTTTTAAAACTTTTACCCTTATTTTTAAAACTTTTACCTGTCTCTCCAAGGCCGTTACCCATATTTTTAAAACTTTTACCCGTCACTCCGAGGGTGTTACCCATATTTTTAAAACTTTTACCCATCTCTCCAAGGCTGTTACCCATATTTTAAAACTTTTACCCATCTCTACGAGGCTGTTATCCATATCTCCAAGGCTGTTACTCGTCTATCTAAGGCTGTCGCCCATATCTTTAAGGCTGTCGCCCATATCTTTAAGACTTTTAAATGTCTTTGCAAGGCTGTTACCCATCTCTACTGTGGCTGTTACCAATATTTTTGAGACTGTTACCCGTCTCTCAAGGGTGTTACCCCCATATCTTTAAGACTATTTCCTGTATCTCCGAGACAGCTACCCATATCTTTAAGACAGTTACTGGTCTCTCTCCGAGGCTGTTACCCATATTTTTAAAACTTTTACCCGTCTCTCCAAGGCTGTTACCCATATTTTTAACTTTTTACCCGTCCTCTCCCGAGGCTGTTACCCATATTTTTTAAAACTTTTACCCATCTCTCTGAGGCTGTTACCCGTCTCTCCGAGGGTGTTACCCATATTTTTAAAACTTTTACCTGTCTCTCCGAGGTGTTTCCCATATTTTTAAAGCTTTTACCCATATTTTTAAAACTTTTACCCTGTCTCTCCAAGGCTGTTACCCGTTTCTCCGAGGGTGTACCCATATTTTTAAAACATTTACCCTTCTCTCCAAGGCTGTTACCCGTTCTCTCCGAGGCTGTTACCCGTCTCTCCGAGGCTGTTACCCATATTTTTAAAACTTTTAACCCATATTTTTAAAACTTTTACCCGTCTCTCCAAGGCCGTTAACCCATATTTTTAAAACTTTTACCCATCTCTCCAAGGCCGTTACCCATATTTTTAAAAATTTTACCCTTATTTTTAAAACTTTTACCTGTCTCTCCAAGGCCGTTTACCCATATTTTTAAAACTTTTTACCCGTCACTCCGAGGGTGTTACCCATATTTTTAAAACTTTTACCCATCTCTCCAAGGCTGTACCCATATTTTTAAAACTTTTACCCATATCTCCAAGGCTGTTACTCGTCTATCTATGGCTGTCGCCCATATCTTTAAGGCTGTCGCCCATATCTTTAAGACTTTTAAATGTCTTTGCAAGGCTGTTACCCATCTCTACTGTGGCTGTTACCAATATTTTTGAGACTGTACCCGTCTCTCAAGGGTGTTACCCCCATATCTTTAAGACTATTTCCTGTATCTCCGAGACAGCTACCCATATCTTTAAGACAGTTACTGGTCTCTCTCCCGAGGCTGTTACCCATATTTTTAAAACTTTTACCTGTCTCTCCAAGGCTGTTACCCATATTTTTAACTTTTACCCGTCTCTCCGAGGCTGTTACCCATATTTTTAAAACTTTTTACCCATCTCTCTGAGGCTGTTACCCGTCTCTCCCGAGGGTGTTACCCATATTTTTAAAACTTTTACCTGTCTCTCCGAGGTGTTACCCATATTTTTAAAGCTTTTACCCATATTTTTAAAACTTTTACTCGTCTCTCCAAGGCTGTTACCCGTTTCTCCGAGGGTGGTTACCATATTTTTAAACATTTACCCTTCTCTCCAAGGCTGTTACCCGTCTCTACGAGGCTGTTACCCGTCTCTCCAAAGCTGTTATCCATATCTCCAAGGCTGTTACCCGTCTATCTAAGGCTGTCGCCATATCTTTAAGGCTGTCACCCATATCTTTAAGACTTTTAAATGTCTTTGCAAGGCTGTTACCCATCTCTACTGTGGCTGTTACCAATATTTTTGAAACTGTTACCCGTCTCTCAAAGGGTGTTACCCCCATATCTTTAAGACTTTTTCCTGTATCTCCGAGACAGCTACCCATATCTTTAAGACAGTTACCGGTCTCTCTCCGAGGGTGTTACCCATATTTTTAAAACTTTTACCCTTATTTTTAAAACTTTTACCTGTCTCTCCAAGGCCGTTACCCATATTTTTAAAACTTTTTACCCGTCACTCCGAGGGTGTTACCCATATTTTTAAAACTTTTACCCATCTCTCCAAGGCTGTTACCCATATTTTTAAAACTTTTACCCATCTCTCTGAGGCTGTTACCCATATTTTTTAAAACTTTTACCCGTCTCTCCGAGGCTGTTACCCATATTTTTAACTTTTACCCATCTCTCCGAGGCTGTTACCCATATTTTTAAAACTTTTACCCGTCTCTCCGAGGCTGTTACCCATATTTTTAAAACTTTTCTCATATTTTTAAAACTTTTACCTGTCTCTCCGAGGCTTTGTCTGTTACCCGTCTCTCCGAGGCTGGTACCCATATTTTTAAAACTTTTACCCGTCTCTACGAGGCTGTTACCCGTCTCTCCAAAGCTGTTATCCAGATCTCCAAGGCTGTTACCCGTCTATCTAAGGCTGTCGCCCATATCTTTAAGGCTGTCGCCCATATCTTTAAGACTTTTAAATGTCTTTGCAAGGCTGTTACCCATCTCTACTGTGGCTGTTACCAATATTTTTGAAACTGTTACCCGTCTCTCAAAGGGTGTTACCCCCCATATCTTTAAGACTTTTTCCTGTATCTCCGAGGACAGCTACCCATATCTTTAAGACAGTTACCGGTCTCTCTCCGAGGGTGTTACCCATATTTTTAAAACTTTTAACCGTCTTCTCCGAGGCTGTTACCCGTATTTTTAACTTTTACCCGTCTCTCCGAGGCTGTTACCCGTCTCTCCGAGGCTTGTTACCATATTTTTTAAAACTTTTACCCATCTCTCCGAGGCTGTTGCCCATCTCTCCGAGGGTGTTACCCATATTTTTAAAACTTTTACCTGTCTCTCCGAGGTGTTACCCATATTTTTAAAGCTTTTACCCCATCTCTCTGGCTGTTACCGTCTCTCGAGGATTGTTACCCATATTTTTAAAACTTTTACCTGTCTCTCCGAGGTGTTACCCATATTTTTTAAAGCTTTTACCCATATTTTTAAAACTTTTTACCTGTCTCTCCGAGGTTGTTACCCATATTTTTAAAGTTTTTACCCATATTTTTAAAATTTTACCCATCTCTCCAAGGCTGTTACCCATTTCTCCGAGGGTGTTACCCATATTTTAAACTTTTACCCGTCTCTCCAAGGCTGTACCATCTCTCCGAGGCTGTTACCCGTCTCTCCGAGGCTGGTACCCGTCTCTCCGAGGCTGTTACCCATATTTTTTAAAACTTTTACTCATATTTTTAAAACTTTTTACCCGTCTCTCCAAGGCTGTTACCCCGTCTCTCCGAGGCTGTTACCCGTCTCTCCGAAGCTGTTACCCGTCTCTCCGAGGCTGTTACCCATATTTTTAAAACTTTTACCCATCTCTCCGAGGCTGTTACCCGTCTCTCCAAAGCTGTTATCCACATCTCCAAGGCTGTTACCCGTCTATCTAAGGCTGTCACCCATATCTTTAAGGCTGTCGCCCATATCTTTAAGACTTTTAAATGTCTTTGCAAGGCTGTTACCCATATTTTTAAAACTTTTACCCGTCACTCCAAGGCTGTTACCCATATTTTTAAAACTTTTTCCCATCTCTCCAAGGCTGTTACCCATATCTCCTACCCTTATTTTTAAAACTTTTACCTGTCTCTCCAAGGCCGTTACCCATATTTTTAAAACTTTTACCCGTCACTCCGAGGGTGTTACCCATATTTTTAAAACTTTTACCCATCTCTCCAAGGCTGTTACCCATATTTTTAAAACTTTTACCCATCTCTACGAGGCTGTTATCCATATCTCCAAGGCTGTTACTCGTCTATCTAAGGCTGTCGCCCATATCTTTAAGGCTGTCGCCCATATCTTTAAGACTTTTAAATGTCTTTGCAAGGCTGTTACCCATCTCTACTGTGGCTGTTACCAATATTTTTGAGACTGTTACCCGTCTCTCAAAGGGTGTTACCCCCCATATCTTTAAGACCATTTCCTGTATCTCCAAGACAGCTACCCATATCTTTAAGACAGTACTGGTCTGTCTCCGAGGCTGTTACCCATATTTTTAAAACTTTTACCCCGTCTCTCCGAGGCTGTTACCCATATTTTTAAAACTTTTACCCGTCTCTACGAGGCTGTTACCCCGTCTCTCCAAAGCTGTTATCCAATATCTCCAAGGCTGTTACCCGTCTATCTAAGGCTGTCGCCCATATCTTTAAGGCTGTCGCCCATATCTTTAAGACTTTAAATGTCTTTGCAAGGCTGTTACCCATCTCTACTGTGGCTGTTACCAATATTTTTGAAACTGTTACCCGTCTCTCAAAGGGTGTTACCCCCTATCTTTAAGACTTTTTCCTGTATCTCCGAGACAGCTACCCATATCTTTAAGACAGTTACCGGTCTCTCTCCGAGGGTGTTACCCATATTTTTAAAACTTTTACCCATCTCTCCAAGGCCGTTACCCATATTTTTTAAAACTTTTACCCTTATTTTTAAAACTTTTTACCTGTCTCTCCAAGGCCGTTACCCATATTTTAAACTTTACCCGTCACTCCGAGGGTGTTACCCATATTTTTAAAACTTTTACCCATCTCTCCAAGGCTGTTACCCATATTTTTAAAACTTTTACCCATCTCTCTGAGGCTTTTACCCATATTTTTTAAAAGTTTTACCCGTCTCTCCGAGGCTGTTACCCATATTTTTAACTTTTACCCATCTCTCCGAGGCTGTTACCCATATTTTTAAAACTTTTACCCGTCTCTCCGAGGCTGTTACCCATATTTAAAACTTTTACTCATATTTTTAAAACTTTACCTGTCCTCTCCGAGGCTGTTACCCGTCTCTCCGAGGCTGTTACCCATATTTTTAAAACTTTAACCGTCTCTCCGAGGCTGTTAACCCGTATTTTTAACTTTTAACCCGTCTCTCCGAGGCTGTTACCCGTCTCTCCGAGGCTGTTACCCATATTTTTAAAACTTTTACCATCTCTCCGAGGCTTTTGCCCATCTCTCCGAGGCTGTTGCCCATCTCTCCGAGGGTGTTACCCATATTTTTAAAAATTTTACCTGTCTCTCGAGGTGTTACCCATATTTTTAAAATGCTTTTACCCATCTCTCTGAGGCTGTTACCCGTCTCTCCGAGGGTGTTTACCCATATTTTAAAACTTTTACCTGTCTCTCCGAGGTGTTACCCATATTTTTAAAGCTTTTACCCATATTTTTAAAACTTTTACCCGTCTCTCCAAGGCTGTTACCGTTTCTCCGAGGGTGTTACCCATATTTTTAAAACTTTTACCCGTCTCTCCAAGGCTGTTACCCATCTCTCCGAGGCTGTTACCCGACTCTCCGAGGCTGTTACCCGTCTCTCCGAGGCTGTTACCCATATTTTTAAAACTTTTACTCATATTTTTAAAACTTTTACCCGTCTCTCCAAGGCTGTTACCCGTCTCTCCGAGGCTGTTACCCGTCTCTCCGAGGCTGTTACCCGTCTCTCCGAGGCTGTTACCCATATTTTAAAACTTTTACCCGTCTCTACGAGGCTGTTACCCGTCTCTCCAAAGCTGTTTATCCATATCCTCCAAGGCTGTTACCCGTCTATCTAAGGGTGTTACCCCATATCTTTAAGACTATTTCCTGTATCTCCGAGACAGCTACCCATATCTTTAAGACAGTTACCGGTCTCTCTCCGAGGGTGTTACCCATATTTTTAAAACTTTTACCCTTATTTTTAAAACTTTTTTTAAAACTCGCCCATATCTTTAAGGCTGTCGCCCATATCTTTAAGACTTTTTAAATGTCTTTGCAAGGCTGTTACCCATCTCTACTGTGGCTGTTACCAATATTTTTGAAACTGTTACCCGTCTCTCAAAGGGTGTTACCCCCATATCTTTAAGACTTTTTCCTGTATCTCCGAGACAGCTACCCATATCTTTAAGACAGTTACCGGTCTCTCTCCGAGGGTGTTACCCATATTTTTAAAACTTTTACCCGTCTCTCCGAGGCTGTTACCCATATTTTTAACTTTTACCCGTCTCTCCGAGGCTGTTACCCGTCTCTCAGAGGCTGTTACCCATATTTTTTAAAACTTTTACCCGTCTCTCCGAGGCTGTTACCCATATTTTTAAAACTTTTACCCGTCTCTCCGAGGCTGTTACCCATATTTTTAAAACTTTTACCCGTCTCTCCGAGGCTGTTACCCGTCTCTCCGAGGCTGTTACCCATATTTTTAAACTTTTACCCGTCTCTACGAGGCTGTTACCCATCTCTCCAAAGCTGTTATCCATATCTCCAAGGCTGTTACCCGTCTATCTAAGGCTGTCGCCCATATCTTTAAGGCTGTCGCCCATATCTTTAAGACTTTTAAATGTCTTTGCAAGGCTGTTACCCATCTCTACTGTGGCTGTTACCAATATTTTTGAAACTGTTACCCGTCTCTCAAAGGGTGTTACCCCCATATCTTTAAGACTTTTTCCTGTATCTCCGAGACAGCTACCCATATCTTTAAGACAGTTACCGGTCTCTCTCCGAGGGTGTTACCCATATTTTTAAAACTTTTACCCGTCTCTCCGAGGCTGTTACCCATATTTTTAACTTTTACCCGTCTCTCCGAGAATGTTACCCATATTTTTTAAAACTTTTACCCATCTCTCCGAGGCTGTTACCCGTCTCTCCGAGGCTGTTGCCCATATTTTTAAAACTTTTACCCGTCTCTCCGAGGCTGTTACTCATATTTTAAACTTTTACCCATCTCTCCAAGGCTGTTACCCATATTTTTAAAACTTTTACCCATCTCTCTGAGGCTGTTACCCATATTTTTTAAAACTTTTACCCGTCTCTCCGAGGCTGTTACCCATATTTTTAACTTTTACCCATCTCTCCGAGGCTGTTACCCATATTTTTAAAACTTTTACCCGTCTCTCCGAGGCTGTTACCCATATTTTTAAAACTTTTACTCATATTTTTATAACTTTTACCTGTCTCTCCGAGGCTGTTACCCGTCTCTCCGAGGCTGTTACCCATATTTTTAAAACTTTTACCCGTCTCTACGAGGCTGTTACCCGTCTCTCCAAAGCTGTTATCCACATCTCCAAGGCTGTTACCCGTCTATCTAAGGCTGTCGCCCATATCTTTAAGGCTGTCGCCCATATTTTTAAGACTTTTAAATGTCTTTGCAAGGCTGTTACCCATCTCTACTGTGGCTGTTACCAATATTTTTGAAACTGTTACCCGTCTCTCAAAGGGTGTTACCCCCATATCTTTAAGACTTTTTCCTGTATCTCCAAGACAGCTACCCATATCTTTAAGACAGTTACCGGTCTCTCCAAGGCTGTTACCCATATTTTTAAAACTTTTACCCATCTCTCCAAGGCCGTTACCCATATTTTTAAAACTTTTACCCGTCACTCCAAGGCTGTTACCCATATTTTTAAAACTTTTTCCCATCTCTCCAAGGCTGTAACCCATATTTTTAAAACTTTTACCCATATTTTTAAAACTTTTACCCGTCTCTCCAAGGCCGTTACCCATATTTTTAAAACTTTTAACCCATATTTTTAAAACTTTTACCCGTCTCTCCAAGGCCGTTACCCATATTTTTTAAAACTTTTACCCATCTCTCCAAGGCCGTTACCCATATTTTTAAAACTTTTACCCTTATTTTTAAAACTTTTACCTGTCTCTCCAAGGCCGTTACCCATATTTTTAAAACTTTTACCCGTCACTCCGAGGGTGTTACCCATATTTTTAAAACTTTTACCCATCTCTCCAAGGCTGTTACCCATATTTTTAAAACTTTTACCCATCTCTACGAGGCTGTTATCCATATCTCCAAGGCTGTTACTCGTCTATCTAAGGCTGTCGCCCATATCTTTAAGGCTGTCGCCCATATCTTTAAGACTTTTAAATGTCTTTGCAAGGCTGTTACCCATCTCTACTGTGGCTGTTACCAATATTTTTGAGACTGTTACCCGTCTCTCAAAGGGTGTTACCCCCCATATCTTTAAGACTATTTCCTGTATCTCCGAGACAGCTACCCATATCTTTAAGACAGTTACTGGTCTCTCTCCGAGGCTGTTACCCATATTTTTAAAACTTTTACCCGTCTCTCCAAGGCTGTTACCCATATTTTTAACTTTTACCCGTCTCTCCGAGGCTGTTACCCATATTTTTAAAACTTTTACCCATCTCTCTGAGGCTGTTACCCGTCTCTCCGAGGGTGTTACCCATATTTTTAAAACTTTTACCTGTCTCTCCGAGGTGTTTCCCATATTTTTAAAGCTTTTACCCATATTTTTAAAACTTTTACCCGTCTCTCCAAGGCTGTTACCCGTTTCTCCGAGGGTGTTACCCATATTTTTAAAACATTTACCCTTCTCTCCAAGGCTGTTACCCGTCTCTCCGAGGCTGTTACCCGTCTCTCCGAGGCTGTTACCCATATTTTTAAAACTTTTAACCCATATTTTTAAAACTTTTACCCGTCTCTCCAAGGCCGTTACCCATATTTTTAAAACTTTTACCCATCTCTCCAAGGCCGTTACCCATATTTTTAAAACTTTTACCCTTATTTTTAAAACTTTTACCTGTCTCTCCAAGGCCGTTACCCATATTTTTAAAACTTTTACCCGTCACTCCGAGGGTGTTACCCATATTTTTAAAACTTTTACCCATCTCTCCAAGGCTGTTACCCATATTTTTAAAACTTTTACCCATATCTCCAAGGCTGTTACTCGTCTATCTATGGCTGTCGCCCATATCTTTAAGGCTGTCGCCCATATCTTTAAGACTTTTAAATGTCTTTGCAAGGCTGTTACCCATCTCTACTGTGGCTGTTACCAATATTTTTGAGACTGTTACCCGTCTCTCAAAGGGTGTTACCCCCATATCTTTAAGACTATTTCCTGTATCTCCGAGACAGCTACCCATATCTTTAAGACAGTTACTGGTCTCTCTCCGAGGCTGTTACCCATATTTTTAAAACTTTTACCTGTCTCTCCAAGGCTGTTACCCATATTTTTAACTTTTACCCGTCTCTCCGAGGCTGTTACCCATATTTTTAAAACTTTTACCCATCTCTCTGAGGCTGTTACCCGTCTCTCCGAGGGTGTTACCCATATTTTTAAAACTTTTACCTGTCTCTCCGAGGTGTTACCCATATTTTTAAAGCTTTTACCCATATTTTTAAAACTTTTACTCGTCTCTCCAAGGCTGTTACCCGTTTCTCCGAGGGTGTTACCCATATTTTTAAAACATTTACCCTTCTCTCCAAGGCTGTTACCCGTCTCTCCGAGGCTGTTACTCGTCTCTCCGAGGCTGTTACCCATATTTTTAAAACTTTTACTCATATTTTTATAACTTTTACCTGTCTCTCCGAGGCTGTTACCCGTCTCTCCGAGGCTGTTACCCATATTTTTAAAACTTTTACCCGTCTCTACGAGGCTGTTACCCGTCTCTCAAAGCTGTTATCCATATCTCCAAGGCTGTTACCCGTCTATCTAAGGCTGTCGCCCATATCTTTAAGGCTGTCGCCCATATCTTTAAGACTTTTAAATGTCTTTGCAAGGCTGTTACCCATCTCTACTGTGGCTGTTACCAATATTTTTGAAACTGTTACCCGTCTCTCAAAGGGTGTTACCCCCATATCTTTAAGACTTTTTCCTGTATCTCCGAGACAGCTACCCATATCTTTAAGACAGTTACCGGTCTCTCTCCGAGGGTGTTACCCATATTTTTAAAACTTTTAACCGTCTCTCCGAGGCTGTTACCCGTATTTTTAACTTTTACCCGTCTCTCCGAGGCTGTTACCCGTCTCTCCGAGGCTGTTACCCATATTTTTAAAACTTTTACCCATCTCTCCGAGGCTGTTGCCCATCTCTCCGAGGCTGTTACCCATATTTTTAAAACTTTTACCTGTCTCTCCGAGGTGTTACCCATATTTTTAAAGCTTTTACCCATCTCTCTGAGGCTGTTACCCGTCTCTCCGAGGGTGTTACCCATATTTTAAAAATTTTTACCTGTCTCTCCGAGGTGTTACCCATATTTTTAAAGCTTTTACCCATATTTTTAAAACTTTTACCTGTCTCTCCGAGGTGTTACCCATATTTTTAAAGTTTTTTACCCATATTTTTAAAACTTTTACCCATCTCTCCAAGGCTGTTACCCATTTCTCCGAGGGTGTTACCCATATTTTTAAAACTTTTACCCGTCTCTCCAAGGCTGTTACCCATCTCTCCGAGGCTGTTACCCGTCTCTCCGAGGCTGTTACCCGTCTCTCCGAGGCTGTTACCCATATTTTTAAAACTTTTACTCATAGTTTTAAAACTTTTACCCGTCTCTCCGAGGCTGTTACCCGTCTCTCCGAGGCTGTTACCCGTCTCTCCGAGGCTGTTACCCGTCTCTCCGAGGCTGTTACCCATATTTTTAAAACTTTTACCCGTCTCTACGAGGCTGTTACCCGTCTCTCCAAAGCTGTTATCCACATCTCCAAGGCTGTTACCCGTCTATCTAAGGCTGTCGCCCATATCTTTAAGGCTGTCGCCCATATCTTTAAGACTTTTAAATGTCTTTGCAAGGCTGTTACCCATATTTTTAAAACTTTTACCCGTCACTCCAAGGCTGTTACCCATATTTTTAAAACTTTTTCCCATCTCTCCAAGGCTGTTACCCATATTTTTAAAACTTTTACCCATATTTTTAAAACTTTTACCCGTCTCTCCAAGGCCGTTACCCATATTTTTAAAACTTTTACCCATATTTTTAAAACTTTTACCCGTCTCTCCAAGGCCGTTACCCATATTTTTAAAACTTTTACCCATCTCTCCAAGGCCGTTACCCATATTTTTAAAACTTTTACCCTTATTTTTAAAACTTTTACCTGTCTCTCCAAGGCCATTACCCATATTTTTAAAACTTTTACCCGTCACTCCGAGGGTGTTACCCATATTTTTAAAACTTTTACCCATCTCTCCAAGGCTGTTACCCATATTTTTAAAACTTTTACCCATCTCTACGAAGCTGTTATCCATATCTCCAAGGCTGTTACTCGTCTATCTAAGGCTGTCGCCCATATCTTTAAGGCTGTCGCCCATATCTTTAAGACTTTTAAATGTCTTTGCAAGGCTGTTACCCATCTCTACTGTGGCTGTTACCAATATTTTTGAGACTGTTACCCGTCTCTCAAAGGGTGTTACCCCCATATCTTTAAGACCATTTCCTGTATCTCCGAGACAGCTACCCATATCTTTAAGACAGTTACTGGTCTCTCTCCGAGGCTGTTACCCATATTTTTAAAACTTTTACCCGTCTCTCCAAGGCTGTTACCCATATTTTTAACTTTTACCCGTCTCTCCGAGGCTGTTACCCATACTTTTAAAACTTTTACCCATCTCTCTGAGGCTGTTACCCGTCTCTCCGAGGGTGTTACCCATATTTTTAAAAGTTTTACCTGTCTCTCCGAGGCTGTTACCCATATTTTTAAAGCTTTTACCCATATTTTTAAAACTTTTATCCGTCTCTCCAAGGCTGTTACCCGTTTCTCCGAGGGTGTTACCCATATTTTTAAAACTTTTACCCGTCTCTCCAAGGCTGTTACCCATCTCTCCGAGGCTGTTACCCGTCTCTCCGAGGCTGTTACTCGTCTCTCCGAGGCTGTTACCCATATTTTTAAAACTTTTACTCATATTTTTATAACTTTTACCTGTCTCTCCGAGGCTGTTACCCGTCTCTCCGAGGCTGTTACCCATATTTTTAAAACTTTTACCCGTCTCTACGAGGCTGTTACCCGTCTCTCCAAAGCTGTTATCCATATCTCCAAGGCTGTTACCCGTCTATCTAAGGCTGTCGCCCATATCTTTAAGGCTGTCGCCCATATCTTTAAGACTTTTAAATGTCTTTGCAAGGCTGTTACCCATCTCTACTGTGGCTGTTACCAATATTTTTGAAACTGTTACCCGTCTCTCAAAGGGTGTTACCCCCATATCTTTAAGACTTTTTCCTGTATCTCCGAGACAGCTACCCATATCTTTAAGACAGTTACCGGTCTCTCTCCGAGGGTGTTACCCATATTTTTAAAACTTTTACCCGTCTCTCCGAGGCTGTTACCCATATTTTTAACTTTTACCCGTCTCTCCGAGGCTGTTACCCATATTTTTTAAAACTTTTACCCATCTCTCCGAGGCTGTTACCCGTCTCTCCGAGGCTGTTGCCCATATTTTTAAAACTTTTACCCGTCTCTCCGAGGCTGTTGCCCATATTTTTAAAACTTTTACCCGTCTCTCCGAGGCGGTTGCCCATATTTTTAAAACTTTTACCCGTCTCTCCGAGGCTGTTACCCGTCTCTCCGAGGCTGTTACCCGTCTCTCTGAGGCTGTTGTCCAAATCTTTAAGACTCTATCAACTACCATCTCAATGTGAATATCAGCATGTCTCTCTCTGCATGGATGAGGGATCATCAACTTAAGCTAAATCTGTCCAAGACTGAGCTTCTTGTCTGTCCAGCCTGTCATTCCTGACCTCCTCAGATAAGAATACAGTTGGATTCCATCACACTCGTGTCCACGTCTTCTGCCAGGAATCTTGGTGTCAGGTTCGACAGCCAGCTGACCTTTAAGGACCATGTTACCTTGGTGTCCCGGTCTTGCAGATTTGCTCTTTACAACATCAAGAAAATCAGACCCTGCCTGACAGAACATACAGCACAGCCAGTGAAAGATGCCTGGAGCTTCCACCACAATGTGGTGCAAAATCAGACTCTTTTCCTGCTGTTCCCCGATGGTGGACCGACCTACCAGACTCTGTCTGATTGACAGGGCCCATACCTACTTTTAAGAGCAAGCTAAAGACTCAGCTGTTTAAGGGGCATTTCCACATTTAGTTGAACTTCTCTGCTCATCACAACAAACCAGTCTCCCTTAAGCTGTGACTTCTTTCTCTAAAGCTGTTACCAGTGTCTCTGATGTTGTTGCCCACATCTCTAAGGAGGCGGCCCGTCTGTGTAAGGTGGTTACCTGTGGCTGAGTGTCTGTCTGCCTGCAGGGACCCTCGGAACGTCGGCGTGGATACACCTGAGCTCTCTGACTGTTTCTTCACATGTTGGTTAACACCTTAATGAGATTCAGATAATCACCTGTTACACTCTCACTGCCCCACTCAAAACTAAGTGTGAGGCAACACACTCTGGACTCTGGAACCAAACTGTACTATCAAACCGGGTCAGAACCTCTCCCAGTAGCCTGCTGAGCTCTCGGCAGGACCAGGCTTAGCGCCCTCACACTAACATGAAAATTCCTTAACACACACACACACACACACCACACCACACACACACACACACACACACACACACACACACACACACACACACACACACACACAAAAACACACACACACACCAGGTGAAAAGATCAGACTTCTTTATTCCAGAGAAAGCTGATTGGCCAAAACAAAGAGACAAACAGTCACATGACCCAAACAACCGTGCAGTAGGCATGGTTACCATGGCAGCAGGGAGGGAGGGGCTGCAGATTTAAAGTGACAGAGTGACAGTTTAATGTCTTAGCGACTATTAGCATTCCGCATTCACAAAAAAGGCAGTGTTAGCTGTGAGCTAACAAACAATACCTACGACTGATTACTGCCAGGGTAACTCTGACTTTTGCATAGATTCTGGATAGAGGCAGCCAGAAAAACCTGACCTAAACTTCCACTTAAACAGGTAACATGTGATAAAGGAAAGGGGCAGGGTCTGCTGAAGGTGAGCCCAGGTGTCTCTAGACGTCCACGGGCAGACGTGTGACCCATGTGTTTCTGTTCAGCTGTAACGAGTATCTGGAGGTCAGAGGAACCGTTGAAGAACACTAGAGGAACAACGGGTGAGGCGGTATGCTGTCTCACAGCTGGGGTTCGCCACAGGGAACTACAAAAGGACTCTGACTGTTTAACAGAGCAGAGAAGAAGAACATAGCTGTCAGAGGAGAGAAAACTTCACCTCCCCCATCAGTCTGACAGTAAAACTTAAAACTGGCTTTAATACTGCGGGTTATTATTGACGGTACGCATCTTTGGCTCAAATGTAATGTCTTATTTTTAATTAAAATACTGTTT
This sequence comes from Xenentodon cancila, assembly GCA_014839995.1. Classification (NCBI taxonomy): domain Eukaryota; kingdom Metazoa; phylum Chordata; class Actinopteri; order Beloniformes; family Belonidae; genus Xenentodon; species Xenentodon cancila. The sequence continues at coordinate 5,211,742 of CM026202.1, read as the reverse complement.
CTACAGGTGTCTGATCAGCTCTGATCACTACACTCACCCTCACCTGTAAACCAGAGACACACCTTACAGTGGTCTACTGGGACCCGGGGAGGTCAGGTGGTTTCCATTATTAAAGCATCTGCAGATAACATGATATTGAGTGCTGTTTTCTGTGGTCACAGGGGTTCAAACATGTCCCTGTAATGAGTTATGTTGCTAAGGAACATGAAGTTTTTATATTTTAAATGTAAAACGGTGCAGTTAAAAGCATTACCGTAGTAAAATAAAAACATTTGCTCTTTTGACAGGTCTGAACCAATGACAGTGGGCAAAGTGTGGACATGGACCAATAAGAGCTTCTCATACACCTGTGACTGTTAACATCCTAGTAGGGCGTGGTCCCCTCCCACTCCAGTAGATACTGGACCATTCCCTGGGGGGTGACGCGGCGGGCCAACACCTGGTATCTCTCTCCATTGGTCAGCCGGCCTGCTGCTCCAAAGTAGGAGGAGATGGAGGAGTGGAGGTGCGAAGAGTCGGTGATCTGGGAGGGGTCTGACAGGAAGTGTGAGGGTTCTGTGGTCAAGTGGGCACGATCGGCCACAGCTTCAATGATCTCAGATGGCTCCTCCTCTGCCTCACTGCGACTTGGCCAGTGGATGTAGCTGCTGGTGGGCAACTTCCTCTTTCTGCTGCCAACCCTCCTCCTGAAAACAGGTGAGGAAAAAAGACCGGTGGGGACAGGTGAGGACAAAGCAGGGAAGTGGACAGGTGTGATCTGGTGCGAGCTGGTGAGAACAGGATTTTCCTCTGTCAGGCAGCAGCTGAGACCAAAGCAGGCCTACCTGAAGTGGTAGGAGGCGCTGGTGGTAGCAGAACCGGAGGTGGAGGCGTCCGTGGAGTCCTGGTCGATGCTGACGCTTCTACTGGAGCTGCTGAAGGCACCAGCAACATTATGTATAGACACTCATAGCTGCATTAATCCTGACTGATCAGTGATCAATCTGACCTCTTGAGGCTCTGCAGCTCATCCAGGGTGAAGTCAAAGATGTTGGCCATGTGGTGGTTGGAGGTCCAGCTGCAGGACAGCTTGTTCTACAGAAGAAGAGACAATCAGTCCCCGAGCAGGAAACGTCAACAACAGCAGGTGGAGGAGTCTTACGCTGGGAATGGCGTCCTCCAGGAGCCACTTGGACTTCCGCTTCTTCCTGTCAGCCGAACCACTTAAAAACAAAACAGAGCGCTGGTTCTGATCCAATCTTACCAGTAAGAACTGAATATTGGTTCTGCTCCAACTTCTTAGACTTATCCCTGGATGGACACGTTTACAGCAAAGTCCAGGATTGGACCATTACCACTCTTACCTGTTCAACTGCTTCTTTTGGCCCCGCCCCCCATCATTATGAACACGCTCAGGGAACAGCTTGGAGGGGGGATTGGGAGGTACTCGGGTCCTCAGGCGAAAGATGCACTTCCTCTTCTTAATCTCTTTCCCGCACAAAAACCTGAACACACGTTGACATGTCACACACACTCGTCTGCACGCCTCACAGCCGCACGCTCGTCTGCACGCCTCACAGCCGCACGCTCGTCTGCACGCCTCACAGCCGCACGCTCGTCTGCACGCCTCACAGCCGCATACTTTTAGATAGTTTGATGAAGTGTCTTACTTGCTCTTGTATTTATTCAGAGCATCCAGAAGGTGCTGACCTCTGTCTGCAGGAGGAGTATTAGACAGCTGAAAAAACATACATTCAATATTAGAGTTGCAGGTAACCGTTTCATATTTGGAGAAATTACCATAATATTATAACATAACATAAACTAGGTACTTTGAAAAAAATATCCGCTTCAAACAACCCTCCTCCCTTCCACCTCTTTATGTGAACATTCAGACGCCACCGCTAGAGGAAAACTAGATGTGAAGTGGTTGTAAGAGCTTTACTGAAAAGGAGGACAAACAAACACTGCAGGATAAGTTTGACATTTTTTCTTTGCCAGTTACAGTTTAGACAAGTAAAGTGTGCTGTAGCAAGCAGTTGAAAATAAAACCGCAGCGTTTTGGTGGTGAAGGGAGCTGCAGAATTTGAAGGGTTTTCATTTGGATGTGGAATTAGCAGTATTTGTTCTTGACAGGTAATCATATCATTTTTTTCTTTGTCCGGTTAATGTTTTGGCATTTATGAGCAGACTATTTACCATGAGCTGTACAATAACAGCTGCACATTGTGAAAAATGAAGATCGCAGTCAAACCTAAAGGAGGTAAATTATACTGTGAAGCTCAGTTGGCTGGCATTTATTTTTTTAACGTTGTTTGAGCATTATTTGTATATCTTTTGTGGTTTTCGCTAGTTTCGCTTTTTAATCTAAACTTAAAGTACCAGAAAAAAAAAGAAAAACACTGTAGGTGATATTTTCCTATTGAGCACTTCCACCTTTTCTCTTCTGCAACTTTCATTTCCACCAGTCACCGGTACAGGTACCGTCTCCTGTCCTCTCAGCATGGCCTCCTCTCCACCGTTTCTCCTTCTTACTGCTCAGTGTGTGAAGTGTTCACTTATTCCTCTGCCTCCTTTAGTGAAGACGGGAAGTGTATAAAATGTAGTTTGTTCGTAGCTTTGGAGACGAGGCTCAGTGAGTTAGAGGTCCGGTTCACCAACTAGACCATAGTCTGGTAGACTCGGTAGCTCGTCAGGCTGAAGTAGCAGCGGACCGGCCAGGAGCAATTGCTGGTATCCGCCCCCCTGCAGCCCCCGAGCAGCTGGGCAGTCAGGGCGGCTGGGTGACGGTTCGTAGGAAGCGCCATCCTGAACTAAGGTGCACAGAGGGACTCCGTAGTTTTCTCTGGTCCCCTCCCCAATCTGACCGCTGATGTGTTTAGTCGCTGATCAACTCAGTGGCCTTTATTGACAAGACTGTTCCTGACTCTAGACTGTTTGGTTCCTGTAGACCTCCCTGACCTAACTCTAGACTGTTTGGTTCCTGTAGACCTCCCTGACCTGACTCTAGACTGTTTGGTTCCTGTAGACCTCCCTGACCTGACTCTAGACTGTTTGGTTCCTGTCGACCTCCCTGACCCGACTCTAGACTGTTTGGTTCCTGTAGACCTCCCTGACCTGACTCTAGATTGTTTGGTTCCTGTCGACCTCCCTGACCCGACTCTAGACTGTTTGGTTCCTGTCGACCTCCCTGACCCGACTCTAGACTGTTTGGTTCCTGTAGACCTCCCTGACCTGACTCTAGACTGTTTGGTTCCTGTAGACCTCCCTGACCTGACTCTAGACTGTTTGGTTCCTGTAGACCTCCCTGACCTGACTCTAGACTGTTTGGTTCCTGTAGACCTCCCTGACCTGACTCTAGACTGTTTGGTTCCTGTAGACCTCCCTGACCTGACTCTAGACTGTTTGGTTCCTGTAGACCTCCCTGACCTGACTCTAGACGGTTTGGTTCCTGTAGACCTCCCTGACCTGACTCTAGACGGTTTGGTTCCTGTCGACCTCCCTGACCCGACTCTAGACTGTTTGGTTCCTGTAGACCTCCCTGACCTGACTCTAGACGGTTTGGTTCCTGTAGACCTCCCTGACCTGACTCTAGACTGTTTGGTTCCTGTAGACCTCCCTGACCTGACTCTAGACGGTTTGGTTCCTGTAGACCTCCCTGACCCGACTCTAGACTGTTTGGTTCCTGTTGACCTCCCTGACCCGACTCTAGACTGTTTGGTTCCTGTTGACCTCCCTGACCTGACTCTAGACTGTTTGGTTCCTGTAGACCTCCCTGACCTGACTCTAGACTGTTTGGTTCCTGTAGACCTCCCTGACCTGACTCTAGACTGTTTGGTTCCTGTAGACCTCCCTGACCTGACTCTAGACGGTTTGGTTCCTGTAGACCTCCCTGACCTGACTCTAGACTGTTTGGTTCCTGTAGACCTCCCTGACCTGACTCTAGACTGTTTGGTTCCTGTAGACCTCCCTGACCTGACTCTAGACTGTTTGGTTCCTGTCGACCTCCCTGACCCGACTCTAGACTGTTTGGTTCCTGTAGACCTCCCTGACCCGACTCTAGACTGTTTGGTTCCTGTCGACCTCCCTGACCCGACTCTAGACTGTTTGGTTCCTGTAGACCTCCCTGACCCGACTCTAGACTGTTTGGTGCCTGTCGACCTCCCTGACCCGACTCTAGACTGTTTGGTTCCTGTCGACCTCCCTGACCCGACTCTAGACTGTTTGGTTCCTGTCGACCTCCCTGACCTGACTCTAGACTGTTTGTTTGGTTCCTGTAGACCTCCCTGACCTGACTCTAGACTGTTTGTTTATGTTCCTGTAGACCTCCCTGACCCGACTCTAGACAGTTTGGTTCCTGTAGACCTCCCTGACCTGACTCTAGACTGTTTGGTTCCTGTCGACCTCCCTGACCCGACTCTAAACTGTTTGGTTCCTGTAGACCTCCCTGACCCGACTCTAGACTGTTTGGTTCCTGTAGACCTCCCTGACCCGACTCTAGACTGTTTGGTTCATGTAGACCTCCCTGACCTGACTCTAGACTGTTTGTTTGGTTCCTGTAGACCTCCCTGACCTGACTCTAGACGGTTTGGTTCCTGTAGACCTCCCTGACCTGACTCTAGACTGTTTGGTTCCTGTCGACCTCCCTGACCTGACTCTAGACGGTTTGGTTCCTGTCGACCTCCCTGACCTGACTCTAGACTGTTTGGTTCCTGTAGACCTCCCTGACCCGACTCTAGACGGTTTGGTTCCTGTAGACCTCCCTGACCTGACTCTAGACTGTTTGGTTCCTGTCGACCTCCCTGACCTGACTCTAGACTGTTTGGTCCCTCTAGACTTTCCTGACCCCAGTCTTCAATAGATCTAAATCGTCCCAACTCCACTACTCAAAATTATTTTCTCTCTTATTGGAGCGACAATACTGGACCAGATCAACTTGTCCCTGGTCTTGGGATATGTGCCACAGATTTTTTAAAGTTGCAGTAATTAAACCAAAACTTAAAAAACCCTCTCTTGACCCAGACATATTAGCTAATTATAGACCTATTTCCAACCTTCCATTTATCTCTAAAATTCTGGAAAAGGTCGTTGTAGCAGCTGTGTGAACATTTGTATAGAAATTATCTATTTGAAGTTCTTCAGTCAGGGTTCAGATGCATCATAGCACAGAAACAGCACTGGTTCCAGTCTCCAATGACCTTCTTATAGCCTCAGATACTGGATTAGTGTCCATACTGGTTTTGCTGGACCTCAGATGATGGATTAGTGTCCATACTGGTTCTGCTGGACCTCAGATGATGGATTAGTGTCCATACTGGTTCTGCTGGACCTCAGATATTGGATTAGTGTCAATACTGGTCCTGCTGGACCTCAGATAATGGGTTAGAGTCCATACTGGTTCTGCAGGACCTCAGTGCTGCTTTTGATACTATAGATCACAGCATTTTACTGCAGAGACTAGAGTGTGTTGTTGGGATTAAAGGGACAGCTCTAGATTGGTTTAAATCAGATCTGTCTGATAGATTCCAGTTTGTTCATGTTCATGAGGTTTCTTCCGTACAGACAAGGGTCTGCTATGGTGTCCCGCAGGGTTCAGTTCTAGGGCCAATCCTGTTCTTAAGGACATCATGTACTGGATGTCCACTAATTTTTTACTACTAAATTCTGATAAAACAGAGGTTGTTGTTTGTGGTCCAAAACACCTTAGGAAGAGATTAGATGGTGTTGTGATGGCCTCCAGTAAAACTGCGAGAAACCTCGGCACAGACTACTTGGTGGCACGGTGGCTCAGTGGTCAGCGCTGTTGCTTCACAGCAAGAAGGTTACTGGTTCAATTCCCGGCCCGGTGTGTCTTTCTGTGCATGTTCTCCACATGTTTGCGTGGGTTCCGTCCGGGTACTCTGGCTTCCTCCCACAGTCCAAAAACATGGATATTAGGTTAATTGATCATACTAAATTGCTCGTAGGTGTGAATGTGAGCGTGCATGTCTGTCTTTGTATGTGGCCATGTGATGGCGACCTGTCCAGGTGGATCCCTGCCTTCTGCCTGCAATGTGTCGGGATAGGCTCCGACAGACCCCCGTGACCCTGAGAAGGAGTAAGCGGGTATAGAAAATGGATGGGATAGATGAACTCTACATTAATATGTGCAACTTTGCATTAGAAATAAACATTTAAATATTGATTGATTAAAATCAGTTTTGATCTCTATCACTAGATTTAGCATCTAATAAGGCTCTAATACCACTTGAAATAATATAAAGCACTAAATATATTTATACGGTGGGTGTTTACTTTTGTTGTCCGTCTAGGCAGAGGCTCGCCATCATCACTTCCTCATCAGTCATCTTCATACTATGAAGCTTAACGAAACAATTGGCAGTTTGTGCTCACTGGAGACCTGGGGTCGCCTAAGCGCAAAAGTCATCTCTGATTTAACCAAAATGACATATGAAGGAACACTGCTGTAAACAGTGGCCAGCAGCTCCTCCATCATGGATGGGCTGATGGAGCTGCTGGCCTCGGCTAACAGCGACATAAGGTGGGTGCATTCGAGCCAGCTTCACGGGCCTGTTTGCCCAATAACTACATGATGCCCTGCATTACGAGAAGAAAGACACTTGACAACTGCTCCTTTGAAAACCTACAGCATGACGTTGCAGATCATTGGGCCAACAATATTAAGGTCTATGATTAGTCAAAATGTCCACGTTACCAGGTTGCTTCTGGAACGTGTACAAGCAGCACCTACCTTCATTTCTTCCATTACTGATTTTTTCTAAGGTATCTGTTCTCTGACGCCTCAGGTTTCCATAGTAACGCAACTTCCTTATGCTTGCACACTATGTGTTTTAGTTGTATGCACTCTAGCAAGGACGGTCCTGGACAGTGGTGGGAGGGGGGAGGGAGACAGTCCTGGAGTCCAACAGAGAGGTTGGGAGGAGTGCTATTTTGCTTTTGGAAAGTTCCCTACTGCAGCTTCCATTCCCATCTTATTAAAGACTCTGAACTAGTTCAGGGTTCTGGGTTTACCTTTCCAAGCTGTAAATGGTCCCAGTTGGCTGAGACGAAGGCCAGGATCTCGTCCAACTCAAAGTACTTCTTCTTGCTACTGACAGACAAGTTGTAGAGGACCAGGTGGACCACATCAACCCACCTGAGAGACAGGCGGCGGACACATTCTGAGCCTTTGTTACACACCGCACACAGAAACAGGTAGAACCTGAGGAAGAGGAGGAGCATCAGCGTGTGACACCAAGAAGGACCAGCAAGAGCCACAGGAACAGGACTCACCTGTCTCCAAACATCATGAATTCTTGCAGACACTGAGTACAGGCCTCATGAAACCACTGCTGACACCTGAAACACTGCAGCATCTTCAGGTACCACCTGTACACACATTACATGATCAGAGTCCAGGTAGAACATCTGCAGACAGTGAGGAAGACTGAGGAAGGTCTTACTCTCCAGGGCCGCCACAGTAACAGTAACATTGCTGCTGATTGGTCCGGTGCTGGGAATCCCAGTCCAGAGAGTCCAGGTCATATGGCAGAACCTGCTTCATGGCCCACAGGGCTTTGGCTATGGGACCCTTCTTTAGAGCGCCCCCTTTCTGTGAGGAGAACATGACCACAGATCAGCGGTATGGGTCAAACACCCAGACATGAGTCAGAGGTATGGATCAGAGACACGTAGACAAGCTCGGGGACTAGAATATAGGTACGAGATATGGGTCACAAACAGAGACACAGATTAGAGACACGGACAAAGGTCAGAGACAGGAACATGGGCTCAGGACACGGTTCAGAGACGTGAACACGTAGTAGTACTGCGGGTGTCTGCGGGCGGCGTTTCTGTCTGCGGGCGTCTGCGGGCTGCGTTTCTGTCTGCGGGCGTCTGCGGGCGGCGTTTCTGTCTGCGGGCGGCGTTTCTGTCTGCGGGCGTCTGCGGGCGGCGTTTCTGTCTGCGGGCGGCGTTTCTGTCTGCGGGCGTCTGCGGGAGGCGTTTCTGTCTGCGGGTGTCTTTGGGAGGCGTTTCTGTCTGCGGGCGGCGTTTCTGTCTGCGGGCGGCGTTTCTGTCTGCGGGCGGCGTTTCTGTCTGCGGGCGGCGTTTCTGTCTGTGGGCGTCTGCGGGCGGCGTTTCTGTCTGTGGGCGTCTGCGGGCGGCGTTTCTGTCTGCGGGCGTCTGCGGGCGGCGTTTCTGTCTGCGGGCGGCGTTTCTGTCTGCGGGCGTCTGCGGGCGGCGTTTCTGTCTGCGGGCGTCTGCGGGCGGCGTTTCTGTCTGCGAGAGGCGTTTCTGTCTGCGAGAGGCGTTTCTGTCTGCGAGAGGCGTTTCTGTCTGCGGGCGTCTGTGGGCGGCGTTTCTGTCTGCGGGCGTCTGTGGGCGGCGTTTCTGTCTGCGAGAGGCATTTCTGTCTGCGGGTGTCTTTGGGAGGCGTTTCTGTCTGCGGGCGTCTGCGGGCGTCTGTGGGCGGCGATTCTGTCTGCGGGCGGCGTTTCTGTCTGCGGGCGTCTGCGGGAGGCGTTTCTGTCTGCGGGCGTCTGCGGGAGGCGTTTCTGTCTGCGGGCGTCTGCGGGCGGCGTTTCTGTCTGCGGGCGTCTGCGGGCGGCGTTTCTGTCTGCGGGCGGCGTTTCTGTCTGCGGGCGTCTGCGGGAGGCGTTTCTGTCTGCGGGCGTCTGCGGGAGGCGTTTCTGTCTGCGGGCGGCGTTTCTGTCTGCGGGCATCTGTGGGAGGCGTTTCTGTCTGCGGGCGTCTGTGGGAGGCGTTTCTGTCTGCGGGCGTCTGTGGGAGGCGTTTCTGTCTGCGGGCGTCTGTGGGAGGCGTTTCTGTCTGCGGGCGTCTTTCGGAGGCGTTTCTGTCTGCGGGAGACTTTGGGAGGCGTTTCTGTCTGCGGGTGTCTTTGGGAGGCATTTTTGTCTTTGGGAGGCGTTTTTGTCTGCGGGTGTCTGCGGGAGGCGTTTCTGTCTGCGGGAGGCGTTTCTGTCTGCGGGAGGCGTTTCTGTCTGCGGGAGGCGTTTCTGTCTGCGGGAGGCGTTTCTGTCTGCGGGAGACTGCGGGCGGCGTTTCTGTCTGCGGGCGTCTGCGGGCGGCGTTTCTGTCTGCGGGCGTCTGCGGGCGGCGTTTCTGTCTGCGGGCGTCTGAGGGAGGCGTTTCTGTCTGCGAGAGGCGTTTCTGTCTGCGGGCGTCTGTGGGAGGCGTTTCTGTCTGCGGGCGTCTGTGGGAGGCGTTTCTGTCTGCGAGAGGCGTTTCTGTCTGCGGGCGTCTGTGGGAGGCGTTTCTGTCTGCGGGCGTCTGTGGGAGGCGTTTCTGTCTGCGGGCGTCTTTCGGAGGCGTTTCTGTCTGCGGGAGACTTTGGGAGGCGTTTCTGTCTGCGGGAGACTTTGGGAGGCGTTTCTGTCTGCGGGAGACTGTGGGAGGCGTTTCTGTCTGCGGGTGTCTTTGGGAGGCGTTTTTGTCTTTGGGAGGCGTTTTTGTCTTTGGGAGGCGTTTTTGTCTGCGGGTGTCTTTGGGAGGCGTTTCTGTCTGCGGGAGGCGTTTCTGTCTGCGGGAGGCGTTTCTGTCTGCGGGAGGCGTTTCTGTCTGCGGGAGACGTTTCTGTCTGCGGGAGACTGTGGGAGGCGTTTCTGTCTGCGGGAGACTGTGGGAGGCGTTTCTGTCTGCGGGAGACTGTGGGAGGCGTTTCTGTCTGCGGGAGGCGTTTCTGTCTGCGGGAGGCGTTTCTGTCTGCGGGAGACTGTGGGAGGCGTTTCTGTCTGCGGGAGACTGTGGGAGGCGTTTCTGTCTGCGGGAGGCGTTTCTCTCTGCGGGAGGCGTTTCTGTCTGCGGGAGGCGTTTCTGTCTGCGGGAGACTGTGGGAGACGTTTCTGTCTGCGGGAGACTGTGGGAGGCGTTTCTGTCTGCGGGAGACTGTGGGAGGCGTTTCTGTCTGCGGGAGGCGTTTCTGTCTGCGGGAGACTGTGGGAGACGTTTCTGTCTGCGGGAGACTGTGGGAGGCGTTTCTGTCTGCGGGAGACTGTGGGAGGCGTTTCTGTCTGCGGGAGACTGTGGGAGGCGTTTCTGTCTGCGGGAGGCGTTTCTGTCTGCGGGAGGCGTTTCTGTCTGCGGGAGACTGTGGGAGGCGTTTCTGTCTGCGGGAGACTGTGGGAGGCGTTTCTGTCTGCGGGAGGCGTTTCTGTCTGCGGGAGGCGTTTCTGTCTGCGGGAGGCGTTTCTGTCTGCGGGAGGCGTTTCTGTCTGCGGGAGGCGTTTCTGTCTGCGGGAGACTGTGGGAGACGTTTCTGTCTGCGGGAGACTGTGGGAGGCGTTTCTGTCTGCGGGAGACTGTGGGAGGCGTTTCTGTCTGCGGGAGACTGTGGGAGGCGTTTCTGTCTGCGGGAGGCGTTTCTGTCTGCGGGAGACTGTGGGAGACGTTTATGTCTGCGGGAGACTGTGGGAGGCGTTTCTGTCTGCAAAGGAAATAACAGAAATTTGACAGAAGAGACATTACCCTGACCGCCAGAGCGAAGACACAACGTCTACAGAACCAGGGACTGAGACTGCTTCCCTCTGCTGAAGGAACATGACACAGCTGGTGGAAGCCTGACAGACACATACAGATAAAGAAGAAGGTGATCAGGTTTATAGTTTGAGTTAGAAACCTGTTTTACAGCTGAGAAACAACCAGACTCACCAATGCCACACTTCCCACAAATCAGAATCTGGTTGGTCATCTTTGATTGGCTGTCACAGCTCGACTCCACCTCTCTACACACAGAGCAACGAGGCTCCTCTCCTGGAACTCCAGCTGCATAGTGATTTGACAGGAGCAGGTGAATGACAGACTAACGGCATGGAAAAAAACAAAAATTATGATGAAGAATCGTTTCCATCATCAGCCACTTCACTCCGATCACACACTAAGGGGGCACCATGGGATATGTTAGACAAGAGGAGGGAGGGGTCAAGGAGTCAATTAGGTAGAAAAGAAGCCAGGGGGAAAAGGGAGTAAATAAGGAAAGACTGAATAAGAGGACCCAACAGGGAAAGATTCAAGGAAAGAGAAGTCATTGAGAAATGATCCAATAGTTGAGGAGACAACAGGAAGGAATGAATGAGCAGGAATTTTGAGTGAGGGGGAATAGAGTGAATAGAGGTGAATCAACGAGGGGAAAGTCGTGGAGGCAGTCAGCAAAAGGGAGTGAATGAGGAAGAAGCCAGTGAATGAGGTGTGAATAAAGGCGAGTCATTAAAGAAGTCATCAAGAAAGATGTGAATGGAGGCGGGAACAAGAAAGTGAACGAGAAAGGTGCAGATGGAGGTGATTCAACAAGGAAGTAGAGAACTAGGAAGAAGCCAATGAATGAGGTAAACCAGGGAAGAGGGAGTCAATAATTGAGGTGTGTATGGAAGGGAGTTGATTGCAAAGGAACAAGCAGCCACACCTGGCTCACTAGTTTGATTCAATCCAGGAATAAATACTGGTGCTGGTGGGGTCTAGGGGGTTGGGGCTTTAGGGCTCCGGGGGAATCTGCAGGCCGGTGTCTGCCAGGACTAGTTGTGAACAAGTTAGAGGCTGCTGACCAGCTGGACCAGGTCACAGCCTTCAACGGCGACTCTTATTCAACTCTTCTTGTACACCAGTTCCTCATCCTGGTCTTACCATGTTGGATGTCCTTCCAGAGCACCCAGAACTTGGAGTTGTCCTCAAATGTGACAAAGCAGCTCTGCCTGGGAGGGCTCACCTGTCAGCCAATAAGAGGACAGTCAGCTCAGCCAATCAGAGTACACATGTGGAGCTCACGCTCTACGAAAACTTCATCATGGCAATATATCTTCACCATGCACATAGTTATGTATCACGTAAAGAGGTTGGTTTGTAAAATTTAAAAAAATATTTGTATTCATTGTTTAAATTTATTAATTGTATCATTTGTGTCATTTTCTGACAGTGTCAGGCTTTGTGACCTGGGGTGTAGCCTTGGGTCTGGATCTGGTCTGGTCTCCAGCTGATGCTTGTGACCCTTTAGTTTTAATGTATTCATCTTATTTTTAATTGTCTTTTTTTCCTCTCTTTATTTCCTTGCTACCATTTCCTAATATAAAGTCATGTTCATTATGATTGATGTTCATTCATGTTCACATCTGCAGCCTGGACCACAGCTGGGACAGAAGACACACACTCTCGTACCCTCTGGATCTTCCCCAGGTAGTAGAGTCCATCTGACCAATGACAGAGCACGAACTGTCCCATGCTCAGGCTGGACTCGGGTGCCTCCTCTGGGACTCCTCTCCTGTGGCAGGCCCCACTCCCCGGGGACCCCTGAGGCTCCAGACCGCAGAAGGGTTCGATCAGCTCCTCAAACATCCTGCACATGTTCAGACCACAGACTTGTCAATTAAAGCCAAACAAACAAAACCTCCTTGATCACCAGAGTGGTTTGAGCCCACTTTTAAACTTCATACAGCGCAGTGCCATGTAGTAAAAGGAACGAACAGGCCTGAGGAGCTGACTGGAACATGCCCACCTTCTGTCAACCACAGCTGACACTGGCTTCCACATTCTTCAAGCGATCTCAAGCCCCAGCAATCCAACCTCTGTACTGAGGCTGATCCAGATCCAGACTATCAAAGGCATGGCAGGTTTATTAAGAAAACGTGCAGTTCCTTCACCGACCACAAATGGTCAGCAGAGGAGCTGCAGACGATAGAAGTTCGTCGGAAGTTAGACGAGCCTGGCTCCGTTAGTTTCGTGCTTCATTTAGTAGTAGTTCACCACTAGACTGCCTGGTTTCTGACAGCACTGCGCATGCGCAGTACATCACATTCCGTTAACTAGGCTCCAACCACATTACCCGCCACACCCAGCGGTCACTAACTAACGGTAACGCATGGTTAACTCACTTACGACCGGGCCGAACTCTTCCGCGTCTGTGTCACATCTCCGTGATACCGCTGATTACCGCAGAAAACTGTTTGGCAAGTTAAGCAGGTGCTGGGGATGAAATAAACGGGCCGAACCGTTTAGAACAGCGGGCCAGAGTCGTCTCACCTCCTCCGAACAGGACCGTGTCCTCTTCACTGTGGATCCCCTACTGATCAGCACCAGAGACCGAATCAGAACCGTCCACCTACAGACCCGTGGTTCTGTCTCTCCGTCTCTGTGGTTCTGTCTCTCCGTGGTTCTGTTTCTCCGTCTCCGTGGTTCTGTCTCTCCGTCTCCGTGGTTCTGTCTCTCCGCCTCCGTGGTTCTGTCTCTCCGCCTCCGTGGTTCTGTCTCTCCGTCTCCGTGGTTCTGTCTCTCCGTGGTTCTGTCTCTCCGTCTCCGTGGTTCTGTCTCTCCGCCTCCGTGGTTCTGTCTCTCCGTCTCCGTGGTTCTGTCTCTCCGTGGTTCTGTCTCTCCGCCTCCGTGGTTCTGTCTCTCCGTCTCCGTGGTTCTGTCTCTCCGTCTCCGTGGTTCTGTCTCTCCGTGGTTCTGTCTCTCCGTCTCCGTGGTTCTGTCTCTCCGTCTCCGTTTTCGCGGCGCTAAACTTCAAACTTCCACCGTCGCCATTTTTTGCATTTTCCCGCGAATCACAAGAAGCGAGTGCGTAACAACGTCATCGCGTCACTACAGGAAATGCTATGCTGCCCTTCTCCGCCGATCAGGTTTTCCGAGATATGAGCCAGACCTGTTCACGGGGGGAGACCTGTGCTGGGGGCAGACCGGTGCAGGGTGGAAACCAGTGCAGGGTGGAGACCGGTGCAGGGTGGAGACCTGTTCACGGGGAGACCTGTGCATGGGGGAGACCGGTGCACGGGGGCAGACCGGTGCAGGGTGGAGACCTGTTCACGGGGGAGACCCGTGCTGGGGGCAGACCGGTGCAGGGTGGAAACCAGTGCAGGGTGGAGACCGGTGCAGGGTGGAGACCTGTTCACGGGGGAGACCTGTGCATGGGGGAGACCGGTGCACAGGGGCAGACCGGTGCATGGTGGAGACCTGTTCACGGGGGAGACCGGTGCAGGGTGGAGACCGGTGCAGGGTGGAGACCTATGCACGGGGGCAAACCGGTGCAGGGTGGAGACCTATGCACGGGGGCAAACCGGTGCAGGGTGGAGACCTATGCACGGGGGCAGACCGGTGCAGGGTGGAGACCTGTGCACGGGGGAGACCGGTGCAGGGTGGAGACCAGGAATAGACAGACCTGCATTATGACATCATCAGCTGAAGCCAGCATGTCCTGCCATCTGCTGAGGTTGGGTGGTGAAAGGCAAAAGAGCCTTCAAAAACACATCCTATCCTGAAGTACTCAGGGGTTTGTCCAGTTCTGCTGTTACAGTCTAGGATTTGACATCCTTGTTGGTTTTTTAAATCAGTTTATTCATGAAATAAAATCTGAATGTTGGAACTAAGTTCAAACAGCACATCAGCTTTTATTCATTAACTTGTCATGTGATTTATGTCTTTTTATGGCATGAAAAAGTTTTTATTGATCTCACATATGTCTTTGACACTCCTTTTAATCCTGTAGTCATCATCTACAATCACCAACCAGTGATCAATAGGACAGAGAATTGATCAGAACAAAACTGAATAGACAACAGTGAAGAAGCCAGTCTGAACTAGTCATCATTTTTACATCAAACTGTTCCAGGTCCAGGTCTGCTGCCACAGCTCCCGGCTCAGGACTCAGGTTTTCTGGGTCGGATCTTCATCTCGGTGAACCTCAGCGAATACTGCCAACCTGTCCAGCTAGACCACTCCACACCATCGGCATAGGAGGCGTGGCCTCCTCTCAGATACTGGCCGTTCAGGTTGGAGGTGTGGCAGTTCCGATACCACCATGCCCCCTGATAGTAAGCCGCACAGTTGTTCTCCGACTGGTCCTGGTCTCGGTCCTTGGTGGTGAACTGCATTCCAGAATGCTTCAGGAAGGAGTCACCTGGACAGAGGATGACATGGCTGTAATATTGTGGTAATCTATAATACTGTGTAGTACTGTTTAGTTCTGATGGGTACCTGCAGTCCCTGAGTACCCGTCTACTAACAGCGGATATCCATCCTCCTCTGGGTTAACAGAGTCTCGGCCGACGGAGAAGTCGGAGTAGTGAGCAAATGCAGTGGCGTTGTCAAAGTCGGCCATGTCGATGCGTAGTTCGATGTCTCCTGACCTGGTGAGGGCGTACATCCTCTGCAGACCTGACGGACGCATGGACACACTTAAAATCAGAATTCCTTGTGACTCTACCAGACTGACCAATAATCCCAGTCAGTCCCAGTAGAAATGTGTGCTAGTGTGTTTAAGATGGCGTGGCAACAGAATAGAACAGAATAAAAAAATGTTAAATTAGCAACAGAATAGGTGGTAGGAACGGCGGGGTGATGGTGAGTTATGTGTGGAAACTGTTACATAGGCCCATCTTTACATTAAAACTTAAATCAAACTAAAGATAAACTTTGACTCAACCAGTGTTTTAGACCAAACATTCAACACTGTTTCTGCTGCAGTTTCTTTTTTTCATTTTTCTTTTCATTACCATTCTTGTCAGTATGTACGATGCACTCCGAAACTGGACCTCTGCTTTTAACCCATCAACTAGTTTCACTAGTGAGCAGTGGGCTGCCAGCATCAGTGCCCGGGGAGCAATTGGGAGTTAAGGGCCTTGCTCAGGGGCCCCCAGTGATTTACTGGGGGCCCCAACAAGTTACCATTGTTGCCCCACGGTGTATCTGAAGAGACATTGCAGAGTCAACTGTGAGTTTACTCTCAACAGCACCAATGACCAAATAAAACCTCTACAACACTTATTAAATGTTGGGTCTGGGAAACATTTTTAATTAAAGATTTTATCACTGAGCCTGGATGTGATGTTTGTAACTGAAACTTGGTTGGACCAAAATAACAGAGCAGCTGGCCTCATGGAGTCGACCCTCCCGGTTCCAGTTTCATCAGAGAGGCACAAGTGAGGAGAGGAGGAAGGTCGCAGTCTTATTTAATGAACCATTTCAATGTCAGCAGGTATCTCCTGGAGGTTCTCAGTCTTTTAAATATGTGTCTGTACAGAAGGACTCATCCGTCCTGTTCCTCCCAAATACTGTACAGACCTTTAGTTGTGACGTGGTACCGTTATTGTAGAGGATCAGTTGTGACGTGGTACAGTTACTGTAGAGGATCCGTTGTGATGTGGTACCATCACTGTAGAGGATCAGTTGTGACATGGTACCGTCAATGTAGAGGATCGGTTGTGATGTGGTACCGTCAATGTAGAGGATCAGTTGTGACGTGGTACCGTCAATGTAGAGGATCGGTTGTGATGTGGTACCGTTACTGTAGAGGATCAGTTGTGACGTGGTACCGTTACTATAGGGGATCGGACGTGACGTGGTCTGGTTACTGTAGAGGATCAGTTGTGACATGATCCTGTTACTGTAGAAGATTTGTTGTGACATGGTACCGTTACTGTAAAGGATCGGTTGTGATGTGGTACCGTCACTGTAGAGGATCAGTTGTGACATGGTATCGTTACTGTAGAGTCTACAGTAACAGTACCACATCATGCCTTATCATCTAGAGCAGCCGTCCACGTCACATCCGATCCTCTACAAGGTCCTGTTATTGTAGAGGATCAGACGTGACATGGTACCGTTACTGTAGAGGATCGGTTGTAATGTGGTACCGTCACTGTAGAGGATCAGTTGTGACATGGTACCGTTACTGTAGAGTCTACAGTAACAATACCACATCATGCCTTATCATCTAGAGCAGCTGTCCACGTCACATCCGATCCTCTACAAGGTCCTGTTATTGTAGAGGATCAGACGTGACATGGTACCGTTACTGTAGAGGATCGGTTGTGACGTGGTCCTGTTACTGTAGAAGATCGGTTGTGATGTGGTACCGTCACTGTAGAGGATCAGTTGTGACATGGTACCATTACTGTAGAGTCTACAGTAACAGTACCACATCATACCTTATCATCTAGAGCAGCTGTCCACGTCGCATCCGATCCTCTACAAGGTCCTGTTATTGTAGAGGATCAGTTGTGACGTGGTACTGTTACTGTAGAGGATCAGTTGTGACGTGGTACCGTCACTGTAGAGGATCTGTTGTGACGTGGTACCGTCACTGTAGAGGATCGGTTGTGACATGATCCTGTTACTGTAGAAGATTTGTTGTGACATGGTACCGTTACTGTAGAGGATCAGTTGTGACATGATCCTGTTACTGTAGAGTCTACAGTAACAGTACCACATCATGCCTTATCATCTAGAGCAGCTATCCACGTCACATCCGATCCTCTACGTGGTACCGTCACTGTAGAGGATCAGTTGTGATGTGGTACCCTTACTGTAGAGGATCAGTTGTGATGTGGTACCTTTACTGTAGAGGATCAGTTGTGACATGATCCTGTTACTGTAGAAGATTTGTTGTGACATGGTACCGTCACTGTAGAGGATCGGTTGTGATGTGGTACCGTCACTGTAGAGGATCGGTTGTGACATGATCCTGTTACTGTAGAAGATTTGTTGTGACATGATACCGTTACTGTAGAGGATCAGTTGTGACATGATCCTGTTACTGTAGAGTCTACAGTAACAGTACCACATCATGCCTTATCATCTAGAGCAGCTATCCACGTCACATCCGATCCTCTACGTGGTACCGTCACTGTAGAGGATCAGTTGTGATGTGGTACCCTTACTGTAGAGGATCAGTTGTGATGTGGTACCCTTACTGTAGAGGATCAGTTGTGACGTGGTACCGTCACTGTAGAGGATCAGTTGTGACGTGGTACCGTCACTGTAGAGGATCAGTTGTGACGTGGTACTGTTACCGTAGAGGATTGGACGTGACGTGGTCTTGTTACTGTAGAGGATCAGTTGTGACGTGGTACCATTACTGTAGAGTATACAGTAACCGTACCACATCATGCCTTATCATCTAGAGCAGCTGCCCACGTCACATCCGATCCTCTACGTGGTACCGTCAATGTAGAGGGTCGGTTGTGACGTGGTACCGTTACCGTAGAGGATCGGACGTGACGTGGTCTTGTTACTGTAGAGGATCCGTTGTGATGTAGTACCGTTACTGTAGAGGATCAGTTGTGACGTGGTACGGTTACTATAGGGGATCGGACGTGACATGGTCTTGTTACTGTAGAGGATCAGTTGTGACATGGTACCGTTACCGTAGAGGATCGGTTGTGATGTGGTACCGTCACTGTAGAGGATCGGTTGTGACATGATCCTGTTACTGTAGAAGATTTGTTGTGACATGGAACCGTTACTGTAGAGGATCAGTTGCGACATGATCCTGTTACTGTAGAAGATTTGTTGTGACATGGTACCGTTACTGTAGAGGATCGGTTGTGACGTGGTCCTGTTACTGTAGAGGATCCGTTGTGATGTGGTACCATCACTGTAGAGGATCAGTTGTGACATGGTACCGTTACTGTAGAGTCTACAGTAACAGTACCACATCATGCCTTATCATCTAGAGCAGCTATCCACGTCACATCCGATCCTGTACGTGGTACCGTCACTGTAGAGGATCAGTTGTGATGTGGTACCCTTACTGTAGAGGATCAGTTGTGACGTGGTACCGTCACTGTAGAGGATCAGTTGTGACGTGGTACCGTCACTGTAGAGGATCAGTTGTGACATGGTACTGTTACCGTAGAGGATTGGACGTGACGTGGTCTTGTTACTGTAGAGGATCAGTTGTGACGTGGTACCATTACTGTAGAGTATACAGTAACAGTACCACATCATGCCTTATCATCTAGAGCAGCTGTCCACGTCACATCCGATCCTCTACGTGGTACCGTCAATGTAGAGGATCGGTTGTGACGTGGTACCGTTACCGTAGAGGATCGGACGTGACGTGGTCTTGTTACTGTAGAGGATCCGTTGTGACGTGGTACCGTTACTATAGGGGATCGGACGTGATGTGGTCTTGTTACTGTAGAGGATCAGTTGTGACATGGTACCGTTACCGTAGAGGATCAGTTGTGATGTGGTACCATCACTGTAGAGGATCAGTTGTGACATGGTACCGTTACCGTAGAGGATCCATTGTGATGTGGTACCATCACTGTAGAGGATCAGTTGTGACGTGGTACCGTTACTGTAGAGTCTACAGTAACGGTACCACATCATGCCTTATCATCTAGAGGAGTTGTCCAAGTCACATCTGATACTCTTCGTGGTACTGTTACTCTAGAGGAGTTCATCCACAATCTACTGTCCTGCATGTTTTAGATGTTTTCCTGCTTCAACACACCTGGTTCAAATTAATGGTGTGCGTGCGTGCGTGCGTGCGTGCGTGCGTGCGTGCGTGCGTGCGTGCGTGCGTGCGTGCGTGTTTTTCACACCCAGCCAGTGCTCCCCCCTGGTTGTTCCAAAGCCATCCCTGTAAGCCTCCCAGCCTCTGAAGAAGTTCACAGAGCCATCCTTCCTCCTCTGGATCACCTGTAACACACACCCACTTTTTAGCAGAAGGATTTTATTCTGAACGCTAAAGCTGCTTGTGACTGGTTTAATTGTGTCTAATGAACCGGCTTTGATATCAGGTTGATGGTTGAGGTTGATGTCTGATGTCTGGTGAGGTACTGACGCCATCACAGTCAGATTTACAAACATATGAACCCTACAGAGCTTCACTTAACTACGGGTCAGGTCTAATGTAAACAGAACTAATGCGGGATGGCGGATCGTGGGAAGGATTAGTTGACCACATAACCTTAGTAGAACCCATCAGGGGAGGTTTTTTTTATGAAATAAGAAAACAGCTGATGGGATTAACGACAGCAGGAGGTCACACATTTGCAAGATGAGAAACTGGGGAGACACGGAGATCTGCGAGCTACGTAGCCTTGGAGTCAAGGACGCCATAAACGTCAGAGCCATAAAGTATGATCCAATGTTTCAACAACTGGCCACAAAAATGACAAACTGGGGCTCTGCAGAACCAAAACCCAACCAAAAAAAATAACTAATAACACAGAGATAATACGTAATTCTACATGGTCAAATCTTACATTATGTTTTGCAGATAACGCCTCCCAATTCACCTTTCCTCCCCTCAACTCACTTTCAGGCATGGGGTGGCAAATAACACGCTTGCGTTTATATAAACCAACGCACATTAAACATGCATTAATAGCAAGATACAATCTAAAAACACCTATTAATTTTCATTGCTATGCTGAAGACATCCAGATCTTCGTCTTCACCAAACCTGACTCCACCATACTCGTTTCTTACTGAATCCTTGGCTGAAATAAAATCCTGCCTCACAACCAATTTCCTTAAATTAAACAGTGATACAAGTGAAATGTTAGTTGGTACCAAGTCCACCTTAAACAAATCCCACAGTTATACTATGCCTATTGATATTTCTAGTATCTTTCCCTCCCCTAAGGTTAAGAGTCTGGGTGCCATCCTGGACAACAGCCCCCCCCCACCTCCCTTATAAACAACATACCCCTGTCATCACACTTCCATCCCCACTGGCTCCTGTAACTCTGTATCAATACAAATACAAAATATTGATACAGCCCCCGTCTGTGTATGATGTCATTGGTTAGCTCTGGCTGTGTAGTCTAGGTTTAATTGGCCAATGCTGGCAGTGATGTGTGACACAACGGAACAGAACCCACAATTCACTTTGGTAACTCGGCCCATTCAGCGTGACCCAACAATGATGCTGGTGTTCAATGAGTGTGCGTGAGAGGGCACCAGGGTGTCTCAATTTCAGTGATGTGACCAGTGACTTGAGAGTCCTGTGCAGTAATGGAGCAGTTCAGAGCTTTAAAATGGTCCATGATAGGTGAAAAAAAAATAATGCCATTTGAAGGCTGCATGGGGACAGAGTGGATAAATCTGTTCTCCAGTGGCTGGTGACTTAAAGGAGATGGTTATGCTTAGTGTGTGTCCTCTGTCTCATTTGTCCACATACCGTCCATCCCCCTCCATCAGTGCTCATGTCACAGTAAACCATGAAACCGTCGGGTTGGTGAAGAGGAAACACAGAATAAACTCCATCTTCTGCAACACCGGATGCCATCACATCGCTGCAGTCTCTTGGTCTGGCAGCTGAGGGACAGACATGAACTGGGTTGTCATAGAAACAGTCACAGGCTGATGAGCTGTGCCTATAAATTCTGTCCATGAAAGCAATGGTGAGATTTGATGATAAAAAGGCAGCTTTGGCAGAGTCCAACCCCCACAAGAAATGAGTTTGACTAACAACTTACTCCTATGTCACCTCCAGGACCCTGCTGAGGGTGTAGCGCTGGTCTACTGCTCCGTGCCCAGGACAAAAACCTCATTGTTCCGCTTGGTGCTCTGTCACCAGAGATAGAAGAGCCCATCTTTTAAGCTCAAAGGCTCTGCTTCCTCAGAGGAAGGCGTGTCACTGGGATTGAGGAGGTTCTTGAAGTATTACCTCCACCAACTCACAATGTCCATAGTCGAAGTCAGCAGTGCATCATCCACACTATGCACAGTATTGGTGGTGCACTGCTTCCCCGTCCTGACAACCACATGGTGGACTAGAATTTCTTTGAAGCCATCTAGACTACGCAGATGAAACACCACTTTACATTACAACGTCACCAGGTGACAATGAGCCCGTTGAGTAAATCTGAGTGAGCGTTCAGTAAAATTAGCTGGCCACTAAGGTTGTAATATTGATCAAATTAATGTTAATTAAACTTAGTTGAGGGCAGCACGGTGGCTTAGTGGTTAGCACTGTTGCCTCACAGCAAGAAGATTCCCGGTTCAATTCCCGGACCGGTGGGTCTTTCTGTGTGGAGTTTGCATGTTCTCCCCGTGCTTGCGTGGGTTTCCTCCGGGTACTCCGGCTTCCTCCCACACTCCAAAAAACATGCAGTGTAGGTTAATTGATCTTTCTAAATTCTCCCTAGGTGTGAATGTGAGTGTGATTGGTTGTTTGTATGTGGCCCTGGATAGACTGGCGACCTGTCCAGGGTGTACCCCTGCCTTTCGCCTGATATGCGTCGGGATAGGCTCCGACAGACCCCCGTGACCCGGAAACGGATAAAGCGGGTATAGATAATGGATGGATGGAAACTTAGTTGACTCCAGTAATGAAGTGAAAGGAAACATGTTCCAGTTAAGCTGTGATATACAATCGAGTTGGTTAAAGTCAGGTAAATCTGACTGGAATTAGTCAACCATTAGTGTAAAAAAAAGTTACCAAGTTAACATTGACTAAACTTTCTCCAGAGTTGAATAATTATAAACATTAATTAAACCATTGCGTGTCTCAGCTGAGTCTGCGCCTCACCTGTCTGCGTTGCCTCTCGACTCAGCTCACTCTTCAGCCTCCCCAGACTCTCAGTCTCCCTCTGTAGGTTGATCAGAGCATCACTGAACCTTTCAGCCAGCTTCATTACACTTGTGTGGCTGTCACTCAGGGCCTGCAAAGGTGCACAAGTCACCTGTTGTCATTTCCCTTAAACCCAGTCATGCTTTCCCAGACCATCACATTTGCTGGTTCTACCTGGACCACCTGGCTCTGTTCACTCTGGAGCCGGTCCATCCGCTGGTCCAGAACGCCCTGGCCTCTCTTCAGTGAGTTGGCCTCCAGCCTCAGGTCATGAGTGTGTCCTGTCAACACCTTGAGCTCATCGCCCAGCTTCTGGAACATTCCTCGCTCCGTCCAGTCGTCTGTGTTGTGGTTGGTGAGCACACGCAGCAGCGAGCTCTGCAGCGCTTCCCACCGCAGAAAGTGCTGGCTGAAGTCGGGACAGTTGGGATCCAGGAAGATACTAATCGGTTCTCCATCAGAGACCCGTGACACCGTCACCAGGGCGCCAGAGTCTTTGGGATTGGTCAGAATCACTGGTGAGGAGATGCTGCCTCTGTTGTCATGACAACCACAGATTAAAATACTTTCATACCAGTAAACTGACAGGTAAATGGGCAGACAGGTATGCTACCTGCTGATGAAGGGTAGAGGATACTCGTTCAGGTACAGGATGGTGGCTGTTGTTGTGACAACGGCTGCTATGAAAACCAATATGATGACAGACCAGAACAGGAAACTGCAGCACCTCTAAACACACAGAACAAAGGCCAAATAAAAGACATAAAGTTAGACACTTCCTTTTCTGGACCCCTTCAAAACTGCATGTTCCCTTGAATCACTCTTATTCTGACTCGTGAACCTGTTAGTCTTGGGAGACCCTACTAGAGGGAGCTAGTTATGATAATAATAACAAGCGGCTGAAATGAGTTTCCGCTGCAGGGTGTCTGGATGTTCGTTTAGAGATAGGAGAAGAAGTTCAGTCCTCCAGGAGAATCACAGATCCTCCATATTTAGAGGAGAGTGTTAATGTGGTTCATTGGGTAAGGATGACTCTCCATATGGAGGCATTTCGATGATGTCAAACCAGGAATAGTCTCGAAGGCAGACCCAGGACGCCTGAAAATGCCTTCGTGTTCTCCTGGAAAACCTGGAGGAGAACCAGGGGCATCATTCTAATTTGACACGCCCAGCCCTCCCTCTGGACGCCTCTGATAAGACTGGTTTTGAAAATGTTCATGAATGACACCGAAAAATAAATGTGGTCAAGGTGGGAGTGGAAAATGTGTGTTTATTAGGAAGAACTGTTCTATAACAACAGCTGGGCTCCTTAAGACCGCTAGTAATCAGAGATGTTCTGTCTGTGTCTGTTAAAAGGATGCGACCATCAGCATAGCAACAAATCCCGACTGTTTCTGTGTTAATCCTCCGCAGATGCCGCGGATTACATGCCCATTAATCTGACAGTTTCACTCCAGATTAACAGGAATTAGGTCTGCAGAGCTGCCGCCTGTGACAGGAGAGCTGCACAGGGTAAAGACGTCTTCTCTGACCGTCGGAGTTCCACCGTCACGGTGCTCGTCATCTCTGACCCACACCGTCTGTTACCTTGTACTTGTTGGATCGTTTGCTGTTCAAGTCAGAGCTGCTGTTGTTCATGATGGTCCACTGGTCATTCAGCATCATCCTGAAACATACACAGACATTTTCCAGGTCTTATTGTAGAATGTCTTGAGTCAGAATAAATTGGACCGAACAGAGACATTGCAAGATGCACTAAGTTACGGAAATCCTAAAATGTCTTTCTCCCCAAAAGCTTCCTGAACTCAGATCCTCAGCCTTCGTTTAAGAACCCTCTTTAAATCTGAAACCATAAACCTGAAATCCTGAAACCAGAAACATGAAACCTGAAGTCCAAAACCTGAATCCTAAAACCAGAAACCTAAAGCCATAAACCATAAACTGGAAACCATGAATCTGACACCCTAAAACCGGAAATCCTGAAGCCATAAACATGAAATCAAGGTTTTCTTGAGGGTTATTGATTTTGTATTAATTAGTTTGGTGTAGGCAAAAAGAGAGGTTTGAGTTAGAATGTTTAGATGTTTTCTTCAGTCATGGAGGTTACCACTGCAACCTCCAGAATGGTCTTAGAGGACAAATGAAGACAAATGGCTGTTTCCTGTGCTAGGAAGGAAATATTTGAACTGACAAGTACTTGAAAACTCTGATATAAAACAACACTATCTGTTTATCTGTTCTATTCAGAGCTTTTAGGAGGTATATATATGTATGTATACGTATATATATATATATATATATATATATATATATATATATATATATATATATATATGTATATATATAGGAAAATGGCAACAGCCAAATACCTCCAGCGAGTAAGGCAGGTCCTAAGAAGCCAGCTCAATGGCAAGAACAAGTCCCTGGCAATAAACAGCTACGCCCTGCCAGTGATCAGATACCCTGCAGGAATAATAAGGTGGCCAAAGGAAGAGATACAGACCACAGATGTTAAGACAAGGAAGCTCCTCACCATGCATGGTGGGTTCCACCCCAAATCCAGCACACTGAGACTGTACGCAAGCCGTAAGGAAGGAGGCCGAGGACTAGTGAGTGTGAAAGCCACTATCCGGGACGAAACTGCCAAGCTCCATGAGTACATCAAGGACAAGGCCCAAACGGATGACGTACTCAGTGAATGCCTCAGACAATGGCAAGGTGAAGAGGTGCTGGAGGAGGAAGCATCATGGGAGGACAAGCCCCTACACGGGATGTACCATCGAACCATAACTGAAGTGGCTGATCTCAAGAAGTCCTACCAATGGCTAGAGAGAGCTGGCCTACAGGACAGCACAGAGGCACTCGTCCTGGCTGCACAGGAGCAGGCTCTGAACACCAGAGCAATAGAGGCCCAGATATACCACACCAGACAAGACCCAAGGTGTAGGTTGTGCAAAGAAGCACCGGAAACAATCCAGCACATAACTGCAGGGTGTAAGATGCTGGCAGGGAAAGCATACATGGAACGCCATAACCAAGTAGCGGGCATACTCTACAGAAACATCTGTGTGGAGTATGGGCTGGAAACCCCAAGGTCAAAATGGGAAACACCTCCCAAGGTGGTGGAAAATGACAGAGCAAAGCTCCTGTGGGACTTCCAGATACAGACAGACAGGATGGTGGTGGCAAACCAACCAGACATCGTGGTGGTAGACAAAGGGCAGAGGAAAGCCGTGGTGGTGGATGTGGCAATACCAAGTGATGGTAACATCAGGCGAAAGGAACACGAGAAGCTTGAGAAATACCAAGGGCTTAGAGAGGAGCTGGAGAAGGCCTGGAAGGTGAAGGTGACAGTAGTGCCCGTGGTGATCGGAGCACTCGGGGCAGTAACCCCCAAACTGGAAGAGTGGCTGCAGCAGATCCCCGGAACAACCTCAGACATCTCAGTCCAGAAAAGTGCAGTGTTAGGAACAGCAAAGATACTGCGCAGAACCCTCAAGCTCCCTGGCCTCTGGTAGAGGACCCGAGCTTAGAAGGGACACCACCCACGGAGGGTGAGGAACGAGTTTTTTATATATATATACGCTATATATGTGTGTAGACGGACAAACTCAAACCTCACTTCACTGATCTTCAACGACTGCCTGTACCTTCTCCAGTAAAACATAAGTCTATGTTACTGGTCTACAAGGTGGTCTGGGGGGTCCACACCACTCTGTATGAACTCCATCGTAAAGGTCTACACTCCATCATGAGCTCTGTGCTCTTCACAAGTACACAGACTGGCCTTGTCTTCTCCTCATGCAAGGAGATCTCAGTCCAGACTGTTCTCCACGTGGTTCCTCACTGGTTACCCATGGAGATGAGAGCATCTGAAGGATGGGGGATCCTTCAGACCGCTACGGGGGATCCTTCAGACCGCTACGGGGGATCCTTCAGACCTCTACGGGGGATCCTTCAGACCTCTACGGAGGATCCTTCAGACCGCTACGGGGGATCCTTCAGACCTCTACGGGGGATCCTTCAGACCGCTACGGGGGATCCTTCAGACCTCTACGGGGGATCCTTCAGACCGCTACGGGGGATCCTTCAGACCTCTACGGGGGATCCTTCAGACCTCTACGGAGGATCCTTCAGACTGCTACGGAGGATCCTTCAGACTGCTACGGGGGATCCTTCAGACCTCTACGGGGATCCTTCAGACCGCTACGGAGGATCCTTCAGACTGCTACGGGGGATCCTTCAGACTGCTACGGGGGATCCTTCAGACTGCTACGGGGGATCCTTCAGACCGCTACGGGGGATCCTTCAGACCGCTACGGAGGATCCTTCAGACTGCTACGGGGGATCCTTCAGACTGCTACGGGGGATCCTTCAGACCGCTACGGAGGATCCTTCAGACCTCTACGGGGGATCCTTCAGATTGCTACGGAGGATCCTTCAGACTGCTACGGGGGATCCTTTAGACCTCTACGGGGGATCCTTCAGACCTCTACGGAGGATCCTTCAGACCGCTACGGGGGATCCTTCAGACCGCTACGGGGGATCCTTCAGACCGCTACGGGGGATCCTTCAGACCGCTACGGGGGATCCTTCAGACCTCTACAGGGGATACTTCAGACCGCTACGGGGGATCCTTCAGACTGCTACAGGGGATCCTTCAGACCGCTACAGGGGATACTTCAGACCGCTACGGGGGATCCTTCAGACCTCTACAGGGGATACTTCAGACCTCTACAGGGGATACTTCAGACCGCTACAGGGGATACTTCAGACCACAGTAATAACCCTCTACAATGACTCATTAAAGAGACTGACATGACTACTGAAACTATTAATTTCCCTTCAAAAATAATGAAATTATCTATGAAGTTGAATTGAGTTAAAGAGATCAGTACTTCTAACAGATTAAATTTTACAAACACATTTGTTGTGCTGAATATTGATTACTGATCTGATCAAGTCAATTACTAATATAAAGACTCAATAACTTACGCAACTGTGTTGACCATCCAGATAAGCAGAAGCAGAAACAAACTGTGGTTTCTTCTAGGTCACATAGCCATGGAGACCGATCTTCAGAGAGGCACAGAGAGAGACCATCTGCTGTGGAAGAGGGACAGCCGCTGTGACAGGGAGAGAAAGAGATTCTGATAATCTGATCAGAGCTGTTTCTACACTAATTTACTACAGCTGCAGCTCTGACCATGGTCAGTGTGAACCCGTTAACTTCTGAGCGCCTGTGAGGAGATGAGGCAGAGCTCAGGACGAAGAAGAGGAGCAGATGACCAAGAATCAGGTGACTGAAGATCTGTAGAGGGATGTGGCCTAAGTCACCTGAGTGGAAGCCAGCAGTTCCTCTGGAATTTGTCCTGGAAAAACTCCAGTTGGGTAGCCTAGATAGATTACCAAACTTCACTTTTATGCTACAACATTGATGTTCTCTGCATCTACATCTGAACAGACTCTACCGACCAATAGGTTCTGTATCCATACC
Organism: Xenentodon cancila; assembly: GCA_014839995.1. Classification (NCBI taxonomy): domain Eukaryota; kingdom Metazoa; phylum Chordata; class Actinopteri; order Beloniformes; family Belonidae; genus Xenentodon; species Xenentodon cancila. Next base: position 5,183,957 of record CM026202.1, on the reverse strand, counting down.
TGCAACTGTGCAGTTGCTCTACCGACCTCAACGGTCTGGATCCACACCTGCAAATTTGCAGTTGCTCTACCAACCAGTAGGATCTTGATCGAGACGTGCAGTTGCTCTACCGACCACTAGGGTCTATATCCACACCTGGAAAGGTGCAGTTGCTCTACCGACCACTAGGGTCTGGATCCACACCTGCAAAGGTGCAGTTGCTCTACCGACCACTAGGGTCTATATCCACACCTGCAAAGGTGCAGTTGCTCTACCGATCACTAGGGTCTATATCCACACCTGCAAAGGTGCAGTTGCTCTACCGATCACTAGGGTCTATATCCACACCTGCAAAGGTGCAGTTGCTCTACCGATCACTAGGGTCTATATCCACACCTGCAAAGGTGCAGTTGCTCTACCGATCACTAGGGTCTATATCCACACCTGCAAAGGTGCAGTTGCTCTACCGACCACTAGGGTCTATATCCACACCTGCAAAGGTGCAGTTGCTCTACCGATCACTAGGGTCTGGATCCACACCTGCAGATGCTCTTCCGACACCTAGGGTCTGGATCCACACCTGCAGAGGTGCAGTTGCTCTACCGATCACTAGGGTCTATATCCACACCTGCAAAGGTGCAGTTGCTCTACCGATCACTAGGGTCTATATCCACACCTGCAAAGGTGCAGTTGCTCTACCGATCACTAGGGTCTATATCCACACCTGCAAAGGTGCAGTTGCTCTACCGACCACTAGGGTCTATATCCACACCTGCAAAGGTGCAGTTGCTCTACCGATCACTAGGGTCTGGATCCACACCTGCAGATGCTCTTCCGACACCTAGGGTCTGGATCCACACCTGCAGACGCTCTACTGAACCCCAGGATCTGGATCCATTACCTGTACATGTTAAAATGTTCAACTTTACAGCAAATGTAAGCATATTTAAGAGAAAATGCAGTAATCATAACTTTATTTCACATTCATTCAAGTTGACTTCTTTCTTTTCTTCATTTCAAAACATAATAACTTAAAAAACAATGTCTTATTGTGCTATTAACTGTACAAGGAGACCACTAAGACCAGTTCAGGTTTGGCCTGGAGGTATCTTAAGTGGTCTAGAATGTTCTGGGTGGGTCTGGAAGGTTCTAGGTATGTCTGAGAGGATTAGGTTTGGTTTGGAAGGTTTTTTGTGGGTTTGGAAAGTTCTGGGTTGGTGTGGAAGGTTCTGAGTGGGTCTGGATTGGTAATAGAAATCAGTCTGGTCTGTCCTCATCAACAAGACCATTCAGTTTTGGCACTGAGTCAGGACTGATCCTCAGGAATCCACATTGATGCTTCTTTCCTTCACATCCAGACAAGTTCAAATCTTGTTTTCTGTGAGAAAGGATCTGACTCGGTTCACCAATTTCATCTCTGTGTTGGGTTATGAATATGTTGTTTACATTGTCGCTCCTTAACGCCAACATTTCTGACGTTTGGATGTCTGAAGTGTGGTTATTGCTGTGGAAACACACCCTCCCCCTCCTGATAATGAGTTACACATGTATGTCTGCTTGCGTGAGAGAGCAGGAAGTGACCTGACTGAAGCTCCCTGAATTTCATTTAATCAACACAGCAAACCAAACCAGTCTTCAAAACAAAAGCCCAGAGCCAGTTCTGGTTGCAGTTCAGGAGACAGCTGCTTTCATCCAAACACCACAGAGTGGAGATGCTGAAAAGTTCAACTACATACATAAGAAAAGGAGAAGAACAACAAACACACCCACCACTAAACAATTTAAGCAATCCTCCCAGACCCAAGCCTCTTACTTCTAGTTCAGGGCTCACCAACCCTGGTCTTGCCTGTTGTAGATGTTTCCTGTTTCACCACACCCTGGAACAAAAGACTGCATCATTAACAGACTTGTGTAGACCTGCATGACAAGCTGATAATGGCCTTTAATAAGAATCAGGTGTGTTGATCAAAGGAGACATCTACAAGGCGCAGGACTACAGCTTGCTGGGACCTGGGTTGCTGAACCCTGTTCTACTTGTCTGGAGAAGGTCTGATTCTCTCTCTCTCTCTCTCTCTCTCTCTCTCTCTCTCTCTCTCTCTCTCTCTCTCCAGTGCTTTACTGTTGTGGGCAGCCCTGGGCTTCAGGATGAGAAGCTTTTATTTTGACAGAGCAGATGGGAAGCAGCTGTGGGTGGCTGATGTTGTATGAAAAACTGAAGTCAGTTTGAATTTTGATTTCCTGCTGGAAGAAAATCTGCAGAAACGGCCGTCCAGACAGCAGAGACGTTGGAGCTCCTTGGTTAGGAGGTGGAGGTGATGGAGACAACATCCCTCTGTTGCAGAAAAAGGTGAGAATGACTCTGTAACTTCTACATGATAAATGTTTAATTTGAAATGTAGATTTAGAGAGAAATGTAAAAGGAAACCTGGACAGGGTTACTTGAGCTTGATAACCGGTCTTACTTGAGCCAGCTGAGCAAGCCGTCTTAAACTTAACTGGCTGGTTTGCTCTGGCCAGGTAACTTCAGTGAATTTTAACTCGACTGACTTTAATGTCCCAAATGCACTTTCGCTGACATTAGCGTGTGTCTTACTGAGCTGCAGTTTATTAGGGTTCCATTGGAAGTTTGAATTGGTCCAAACCGCAGTGTAAAGCAGAGGCAGAATCCCCCTCTGGATCCCCCTCCAGGACCACCTAGAACATGGATCCTGGCAGCAGCAGAGCTGACCGGAGTGTGTAAATCCGTTAATCTCCTTGTTAGTGTTTATTAGTGTGACGAGCTTCTCTGCTGTCTCGCCTCGTTTGTGTCTTCACGTTTGAACTCAGACAACCTTTTCACCAAAGCTGCAGCTCATGACAACTGCCTTCCATTCAGGGGACATCCTGGCGAGCACTACACATGTCCTGCTGTCCTTCTGTTCTGTCCTCCTGTCCTCTCATGCTCCTGCTCTCTCTGTCGTCTTTGTCAGGTTTAAACGACCTAACATTTATTAAACACACTATAAAGAAGAAAGACAAGTCGGTAAGTTTTCATTCATCAGTACGGAGGACGGACAGAGGACATCTCAGCTGCTCTGGTCTCTGTCCACCCCCCCCTCTGGTGGCCTCTTGAGGCTTTTATTGAAAATAAGGAGGTCACAGATGACATGAAGATAAGCAACAAGTACAAGATATATTCTCTGACGTGTACAACTATCTTATAAGACGAGCAGTATACCGTGCGTAAAATAACAATGAGATAAAACAAAGAATGTGTTAAAGTTTAACTCTATCAGTCTTTCCTCTTGTTCTCCTGCCTCTCTGTCTTGTCTTCTCTGTCGTCTCGTGCTCTTCTTCTTCTTCTCTGTCGTCTCGTGCTCTTCTTCTTCTTCTCTGTCGTCTCGTGCTCTTCTTCTTCTTCTCTGTCGTCTCGTGCTCTTCTTCTTCTTCTCTCTGTCGTCTCGTGCTCTTCTTCTTCTTCTCTCTGTCGTCTCGTGCTCTTCTTCTTCTTCTTCTCTGTCGTCTCGTGCTCTTCTTCTTCTCTGTCGTCTCGTGCTCTTCTTCTTCTTCTTCTCTGTCGTCTCGTGCTCTTCTTCTTCTTCTTCTCTGTCGTCTCGTGCTCTTCTTCTTCTTCTCTCTGTCGTCTCGTGCTCTTCTTCTTCTTCTCTCTGTCGTCTCGTGCTCTTCTTCTTCTTCTCTCTGTCGTCTCGTGCTCTTCTTCTTCTTCTTCTCTGTCGTCTCGTGCTCTTCTTCTTCTTCTTCTCTGTCGTCTCGTGCTCTTCTTCTTCTTCTTCTCTGTCGTCTCGTGCTCTTCTTCTTCTTCTTCTCTGTCGTCTCGTGCTCTTCTTCTTCTTCTTCTCTGTCGTCTTGTGCTCTTCTTCTTCTTCTTCTCTGTCGTCTCGTGCTCTTCTTCTTCTTCTTCTCTGTCGTCTCGTGCTCTTCTTCTTCTTCTTCTCTGTCGTCTCGTGCTCTTCTTCTCTGTCGTCTCGTGCTCTTCTTCTCTGTCGTCTCGTGCTCTTCTTCTCTGTCGTCTCGTGCTCTTCTTCTTCTTCTCTCTGTCGTCTCGTGCTCTTCTTCTTCTTCTCTCTGTCGTCTCGTGCTCTTCTTCTTCTTCTCTCTGTCGTCTCGTGCTCTATTTCTTCTTCTCTCTGTCGTCTCGTGCTCTATTTCTTCTTCTCTCTGTCGTCTCGTGCTCTTCTTCTTCTTCTCTCTGTCGTCTCGTGCTCTTCTTCTTCTTCTCTCTGTCGTCTCGTGCTCTTCTTCTTCTTCTCTCTGTCGTCTCGTGCTCTTCTTCTTCTTTCTCTGTCGTCTCGTGCTCTTCTTCTCTTCTCTCTGTCGTCTCGTGCTCTTCTTCTTCTTCTCTCTGTCGTCTCGTGCTCTTCTTCTTCTTCTCTCTGTCGTCTCGTGCTCTTCTTCTTCTTCTTCTCTCTGTCGTCTCGTGCTCTTCTTCTTCTTCTCTCTGTCGTCTCGTGCTCTTCTTCTTCTTCTCTCTGTCGTCTCGTGCTCTTCTTCTTCTTCTCTCTGTCGTCTCGTGCTCTTCTTCTTCTTCTCTCTGTCGTCTCGTGCTCTTCTTCTTCTTCTCTCTGTCGTCTCGTGCTCTTCTTCTTCTCTGTCGTCTCGTGCTCTTCTTCTTCTTCTTCTTCTCTGTCGTCTCGTGCTCTTTTTCTTCTTCTCTCTGTCGTCTCGTGCTCTTCTTCTTCTTCTCTCTGTCGTCTCGTGCTCTTCTTCTTCTTCTCTCTGTCGTCTCGTGCTCTTCTTCTTCTTCTCTCTGTCGTCTCGTGCTCTTCTTCTTCTTCTCTCTGTCGTCTCGTGCTCTTCTTCTTCCTCTCTGTCGTCTCGTGCTCTTCTTCTTCTTCTTCTTCTTCTTCTTCTTCTTCTCTGTCGTCTCGTGCTCTTCTTCTTCTTCTTCTCTCTGTCGTCTCGTGCTCTTCTTCTCGCCTGCTGGTCATATTTCACCTGCACACCTGTCTCCTAGACCCTGGACTAAAGCCGGACTTCTTCACCAGGAGGCCCAGCTGGATCCAGGCAGTAAAAGAAGTTACAGAGAGGAGGAGAGCGTGATTAAGAGGAAGAAGAGAAGAGCAAGCTGCAAGGAGAACAATAATCCAGCAGAGGATCTGCAGATTCCCAGAAGAACCCAGAACGTGCACAAACGGAGATGGTGAGTCCACTTTCTTGTTCAGTCTCTTTTCAGGAACAGAAGGTCTGGATCTAAAGGTCTTTGACTCCTTGCAGGTCGTCTTTACAGACAAGCAGCAGGACCAGATTTAGGTCTGAAGATGTGGACCGGAACAAACCGTTTGGAACCACCTCTGAGGTAACTGATGAAAACAAGCTGATCAGGACTCTGCTTCTGGATCAGAGCCGTTCACCAATCTATTTGCTCGGGTCTCAGGTTGTGTCCAGGTCCACATCAGGTCTGCAGAGACCTGCAAGTCTAGTTTCACACCAGTCTTTGGTGATCCAGGCCAAAGACTTGAGGAGTTCTGAGGGAGACCTGGGTACAGGATCCCGCAGAGGAGGAGGGGACCAAAAAAGGACTGAGACCATTTCTGGCATCAGAACTGGGATTAGGAGGAGGAGGAAGATCCACTCATCTGCCTTCAGAGGGAGAGGTTCGTTCGTTCGTTCGTTCGTCCTGCCTGCCTGCCTGCCTGCCTGCCTGCCTGCCTGCCTGCCTGCCTGCCTGCCTGCCTGCCTGCCTGCCTGCCTGCCTGCCTGCCTGCCTGCCTGTCTGTGATTTTAAAGTCTCTGACTGGCTGAATTAACGTTCTCTCGTCTTTGACTCCTTATAGGTCAGCTGCGGCTTTCAATCACTGCAGAGGCGGGACATCTTATCATGCACAGTAAGATCGCCATGACAACATTTATGCAATAGATCAGGGGTGGACGACCCTGGTCCTCGAGTGCCGCTGTCCTGCATGTCTTAGACGTCTCCTGCATTAACACACCTGATTCTAATTAATGGTCATCAAGGTCTGCAGCAAGCAGGGCATGTGGGACAGTGGACTGGAGGACCAGGAGACCTACCCCAAGATGCATCATATCTTTGCTGTCTGCGTTCATGTTCAGTGGAGTCGGCTGGAACGAGTGGTTGGCAGAGGAGCTGCTGGGTCCAGATCCCGACCCTGGGGGTCGACAGAAACCGCTTGGTGAAAACACCAATTATTACCTAAAGAACATATGGAGGATTAAAGGTCTGATGTCTCAGCAGGACTTAGAAGAACTTGTCCAGGCTTTTATCTTCAGTAGACTGGACCACTGTATCGCTGTTCTCACTAGTTCCTAAAACAGCCATCAAACATCTGCAGTTAGTCCAGAACGCTGCTGCCCGAGTCCTCACTGAGACCAGAGACCGGATCACATGACTCCAGGTCTTAGATCTTTACACCGGGTTCCTGTCTGCCCCAGAACAAAAGTTAAAATCCTGCTGCTGGTTCATAAATCTCTGAATGGTCCACGATGAACCAACCAGGTCGTCAGGGCCACGCCTACTTTCTGGACCCAGAGTCAGAACCAGACATGGTTCAGCCGTCATGCTCCTCACCTGTGGAACAAACTCCCAGAATGCATCAGGGCTGCTGAAACTCTCAGCTGTTTTGAGTCACGGTTGAAAACATTTTTGACTGCTGCTTTTCAGTAAACTCCCACAATGCACCACCTGTTATTTCTCATTTAATTTTTTTTAAACCCTAGTCTGTCTCGCCTTTTTGTTTTTAAACTTATTCATGCACATTTGACTGTTTATGTAAAGAACTGTGAATGATCTTGTACAAGTAAACTTAATGGGTCGATATAGCCCATAAATGTCCTCTCATCTGTCTGTGCAGTCCATGAGGCCAAGGGGCTGATGGGAAAATCCCACAGGTCATGTGACTCATATGTGAAGGTGAGGACATGAGCGGATGTTTGGACAGCCTGGTGCTTTAGTTCCTGCAGCTAATTGTGTGTGTGTGTGTGTGTGTGTGTGTGTGTGTGTGTGTGTTCGTGTTCACAGCTCAACTTTGACTTTCATCCCAGTGTCAGGATGAAAACTCAGACAGTTCCTGACAACAAGAACCCAGGATACGACAGGATCTTCACACTGTGAGGCTCTGCTGACATCACAGTCTCCTGTTCGCCCGGGACGTGGCATATGCCCCTTTTTACCATGAATGGTTTGGGCAAAGCCCGTTTTACCTGGGACGCCGCAGTCACATGTCCGCACGTGCAAAGGGCCTCTCGTTGCACGTGCAAAGGGCCTCTCGTTGCACGTGCAAAGGGCCTCTCGTTGCACGTCCGCAGATGCTGGTCTTGCAGCTTTGGCCCCCTCTGTGCCCGCAGGACCACATCTGTGTAGTCTGGAGGACAGAGACGGCCCTGGTGACTGACGCTTGTCTTCCAGATGCAGTTGCTGTGATCTGCCACCAGAGGGTGCAGTTGTTAACGGCTCTGCTGATCTGTGTGTGTTTGTCTCAGGTGCATCAGCAACGACCTCCTCCTCAGCAGGTTGCTGGTCTCTGTGTTCAGAAGACGAGCTGACAGGTCAGCGATTAAGTCCCTTACCTGCTCCTGTAACCTGTCTAGGTTTCAGAAATAGGAGGAGCCTCATTTCTCATAAATATGAAACATTTAATTTTGTGTGTGTGTGTGTGTGTGTGTGTGTGTGTATTAAAAAAAATGTTGTTAGTAAAGCTGTTACGTCAAAGGTAGTGTCATTGATGTGATGGGGGCGGAGCCTGACTTGTATCTCCTCTCAGGTGGAGTCAGCTGATTGGCTGTATGAGCTTCGGGATCCGCTCTCTCTTCTCGTCTCCACAGGTGAGTTTACATCCATCACAGAGGAGGATGCTGAGCTGCAATTGGCTGTCAGCAGCTCATTTCAGCGCTGTGAATCCATGTTTTTGTTGTATAAAGTCTAGGACCCGCCCCCATGCCCTCCCACAGCTAGTGACTTCCTGCTGGTGGAGCATCAGTGATGATATCACAGCCGTACAGAAACGCCCATACAGCCCATCTGAGTGTATTTAGACGGACGCTTCCTCTAGTTGCTCTCTGCTTGCTTTGCTTCTTTTATTGCTGATTTTCTCCTTTTTTTTTTTTTCTTTTTTTTTTCTTTTTCTTTTCTTCCCCCCGTGTGACTTTACCTCCGATAGCTTCTGGACCCTGATAGATTACTGGGACGAAAGTGTCTTTAACAGACACAGCAGGCGTTCTTACCTGCAGCGCTCCGTGTTTAAGGCCGACACACAGCTGAAGCTGGTTCACAAAGTCTGGGCACCTGCACCCAGGTAAAGCTGGCTAGTCTGGAACAGTGCTAACTGCTAAGCTAACAAGCAGCAACCCCCCCCCCCCCCCACCACCGATGACCACGACTGGAACCGGTCCTAGTTCCAGTCGTGGACCCAGATAGGAACTTGGGGCTGGAACCATTACTGGACAACTGTGGATGGGAACGTTACCAACAAACCTCCAAAGCAACTGACTGTGAAACTGCATTCAGGGTCAAACGTTGAGTCCAAAATACAGTCTGAGGTCCTGAAACTGGACTTTACTGGATTATTAAACCCAGTGAGCTCTTTCAATGCAGCTGTATTCATCAGTGGACCTGAACCACCGTCAGAGACAAGAAGAGGGGACCTTATTTATCCTCTTAGCAACACCAATGACCTGGACCAGGACCTTCCCCAGCCCCCCAAACCCCTGGCAGGTCATCTCCTTCCTGCCCTCACCTGAAATTCCCTGAGGAGATGATGGAGCAGGTCAATGCTGGGCTCAGATCGACACCGTGGCCTGATCCCTTTTTGTCCCCCATAAACCCCCCACCAGAGCAGCCAAAGGTTCGCCATCAACTCCCGCCCCCAACAGAGCAGGAGACGTTACAGCGTCCAGCACCGCCCATCATGTTCGGTCTCCACATTCTGATGTGTGGAGGGTCCGGGCTGCTGGATTATGGCTGTTCTGACTGTTCCAGGACAAGCTGGGACCCGGTTTGTTAGAAGGTTTTAAGGTTTCTGTACTTTCAGGTGACAGAAGGAGAAATGTGTCCCAGTCAGAACCCAGAGATGCTCTCTAGAAGATCTTTAAATAAAGGAAACGTGCCTTGTGGGCCACAGACTGGTCCTAAACACCAGGGGGCATTAATACCTCTAAAACACTTATTAAACATTGGGAAACATTTTTAATTAATGATTTTATCACTGACCTGGATGTGATGTTTGCAACTGAAACTTGGTCCAAAATAACAGCAGCTGTAACCCTAACCCTAACCCCAACCCCCCTAGTTCCAGTTTCATCAGAGAGGCCAGAGTGAGGAGAGGAGGAGGGTCGCAGTCTTCTTTAATGAATCATATCAGTGTCAGCAGGTATCTCCTGGAGGTTCTCAGTCTTTTGAACAGCTGAAGGCCTCATCCAGAGTCCTGTCCAGACTTCTCTGATGACACACTGATATACATTACAATGTCACCAGGAGACAGAGGCCTGTACAGGCTCTTGGTAAATGCACAGAGGAGATTAATGACTGGATGTACCACAACTTTCTCCAGCTAAACAAAACTAAACTGAGGTGATTGTCTTTGCAGCCAAAGAGAAACGATCACAGGTCACCACAGAGCTTCAATCTAGACCCCTAAAAACCACCAACCAGGCCAGAAATCTGGGTGTAGTGATGGACTCGGACCTACATTTGGAAAAACACATCAGGGCAATAACAAGGTCACCTACTATCACCTCAAGAAGATATCAAGGTTAAAAGATCTGATGCCTCAGCAGGACCTGCAGAAACTAGTCCTGCATTCATCTCCAGTAGACTTGATTATTGTACCAGCATCTTCACAGGTCCTCCTAAAACATCAGTTAGACAACTGCAGCTCATCCAGAACTCTTCTGCTCCAGTCCTCATTAAGACCAGAAAACTGGACCACATCAGTCCAGCTCTGAGGTCTCTACACTGGCTGCCTGTCCATCAGAGGACAGAGTTTACAGTTCTGATGCTGGTCTATAAAGATCTGACTGGTCCAGGACCCAAATACATCCATGACCTCCTGACCCAGTATGAACCTTCAGACCCCTCAGGTAACCTGGATCTGGTTTTTTACCAGTTCCCAGACTCAGAACCAGACGTGGAGAAGCTTCCTGCAACTTCTCTGCTCCACATGTCTGGAACAAACTCCCAGAAATCCTCAGATCAGCTGAAACACTCAGTTTATTATAACTAGCCTATCATTTAACCTCACTTAATATAAAGAAATAATTTGACTTGAACTAATTTAAATTCAAACTACTTAAATCTTTATGACTTTATGTTTCACTGCGCTCCGCCACTACTGCTGCTCGTTTATGTGAAGAACTTCGTGGGATACTCGCTCTCATACGTCTCAGATGTGGAGGTGGGGCTGGGTTTCGGACCTCTTATCGTTTTCTTTCTGGCTTTCTTTGATGTTGTGCTGTTTCTGAAAGCTGCTCCATGTAGCGTCGAGGTGAGGATCACAACCGGCTCACTGATGCCGCCACGTTCAACTTCACTTCTAATGCAGTGAACCGCTCTCCACCTCTCTGTGTTGGCAGATGGTCACTGGTTGGTTCTATCTGCTGGGAGCGGAGTATGGGTGGAGCAAACACCTCAGAGTGCCATCAGAGAGCTGCAGGCAGAAGATGGTCTCCACCGTGGAGGCAGAGCTGGAAGGTGAGCTGAAGCTGACTGAGCTGTGATTGGCTGTTCCTCGCTCCTTGCTGTCAGGTGATTGGTTTGTTGGAGTCGTGGTATGAAATCGTACCACGGACCCTGACTGGTGTGCTGGTTTCACAGAAACAACAGTCATGGTTTCTGTTGACTTATTCCCTCCGGAGAACCATCGCTGGTTCTAGCACAGGTCAGTCTGGTTGATGCAGCAGAGCCAACACGTTCTGAGCGTTTCTTTGGCTCTGCCTTCATCAACGTTTCAGCTGCGGGCAGAAAGCAAACTAATGCTCAAGTTGACATAACCTCACATGCACAGCTCTCTGAAGGTCCCACCACAGCATCTCAACCAGATTCAGATTTGGACTTTGACCTGGTCGTTCCAGAATCTTGATTCTTTTTATTTTCATCATTGTGATGTAGTTGTGTTTGGGATCATTTCCTGAGACATGGCCCAGTTTCAGCAAATCTTTATTTGTTGGACAGATGTCCTCTCATTTTTCTCAACAAGACTCTGGTCTCCAGAAGAGTGTGTGGTCCACTCAGTGACTGACAGATGTGCGGGTCCAAACCGTGTGTGCCTACCCTGGCGGGCAGGTAGGGGAACGGCAGGTCTGGGTCCGGACCGCGGCGGGCAGGTAGGGGAACGGCAGGTCTGGGTCCGGACCGCGGCGGGCAGGTAGGGGAACGGCAGGTCTGGGTCCGGACCGCGGCGGGCAGGTAGGGGAACGGCAGGTCTGGGACCGGACCGCGGCGGGCAGGTAGGGGAACGGCAGGTCTGGGTCCGGACCGCGGCGGGCAGGTAGGGGAACGGCAGGTCTGGGTCCGGACCGCGGCGGGCAGGTAGGGGAACGGCAGGTCTGGGTCCGGACCGCGGCGGGCAGGTAGGGGAACGGCAGGTCTGGGTCCGGACCGCGGCGGGCAGGTAGGGGAACGGCAGGTCTGGGACCGGACCGCGGCGGGCAGGTAGGGGAACGGCAGGTCTGGGTCCGGACCGCGGCGGGCAGGTAGGGGAACGGCAGGTCTGGGTCCGGACCGCGGCGGGTAGGTAGGGGAACGGCAGGTCTGGGTCCGGACCGCGGCGGGCAGGTAGGGGAACGGCAGGTCTGGGTCCGGACCGCGGCGGGCAGGTAGGGGAACGGCAGGTCTGGGTCCGGACCGTGGCGGGCAGGTACTTCCACCTCATGTAAGAGTCACAGGCTCAAACTGCTCAAAAGCAGCTGAGCACAATGATGGAGACAAAGAAGGGTCTGAGTCACTCTGGGACGAGCTCAGATAAGATTTCAATGAAAGTGCAGAAGAAGCCACAACACGATCACCAGCACAGGGAGTTGCAATCAAGTTAAAAATATGGACAGAACATGAGGCTCACGACTATTTGCTTTTTCTTTTTGGCTTCATTTTTGTGAAATAAACAATGGCACAATAAAAAAGTCACATTGCCGTAAGGCCCAGTACAATTAAACAATTGTATTTTAATTTGACATAAAACTATACAATCTAAAGAGGGGGACATCTTGTATTTATTCTTTTTTTTTTTTTTTTTTTTTTGAGGAACATTGAAGTGGAACCAACTTCTTTCCCTCCGTTTTTAAAGTGTGTTCCTCGGAAGCACTAAGCTTCCAGTGAATGTTTGAGAGTGACCTTTTAAAAAGAATGATGTTTTTACTCCAAACAGTTGAAGAAAAGGTTTGAGCTCAAGTTGTGAGTTTAACTCTGCTCATTTCACAGGAGCCAGGAGGGAGGGGGTTGTTAGGTTCTCCACAAACCTGATCCTGAGCCCCTCAGAGCAAACATTGTAACAGTGATGAGGAAAAACCGCTTCTAAACTCTGAGCAGGGCTCGCTACAGCCAGATCCTTTCATACGTAGAGATGGGCGGGGCCAAGTAGAACGGACGGACACTGGCACCCCAGGACCAAACCAGGCCCAAACGGGACCAAACGGGACCAAACGGAACCAAACGGGACCAAACGGGACATGCATGTTTGAAGTATCAAACACGGAAGACACGCAGAGCTGAGTCAGAGAGCAGCTTGTCCATCAGGCTCAGAACAACGCAGAGAGAAAAGTGTGTCAGATGATTCCGGATGAGTAGGCCGGCACACTGACGCTCTGTTAGGAACCACGGCCAATCAGGCGCCACTGACGCTGGGAGCCGACAGCTGGAAGCTGCTGTAACCCCCCCCCCCCCCCCCCCCCCCCCCCCCCCCCCCCCCCCCCCAGTCCAGAACTCATGGGATCGGCCCCGGGAACGGCAGCTAGGAGGAGTGCTCATCTTCGTCAGTCTATTTATAGAGGGGTGGGGGGACAGGGGTAGTACTCTGCCTCTGGGGGTCCACATGGTTACCATAGCGATGAGAAGCAGCCCACTAACCATGTGACCCTCACAGTACCTCTGCGCTGTCCCTGGACCGCCTCCCCCCTCTGACATCGCGCTGAGATCTGACACTCGTTTACCCTGACGGAGAGAGAGGCCATAGAAGAAGATGATCAGAACACTGCTGCAGCAGAACCAGTCAGCAGGACTTCACCAAGACCAGTGTCCCATCTGGGTCCAGAACTTTAGGAACATGGCCTGGCATGGACTCTGATCTTTTCTTACCCAGCTCCCTCTGGACTGGAGCTTCTTCTGGATGTCCTCTTGACTGAAGTTTCTGTGCTGTGGGCCATAAGAATCCTCTGCCGTGTGTCATGTTCATGTCTGGCTCAGAAACCAAAGCCACTCTCAGTTTTCTGAGTTCTGGGGCTCTCACCTGGAGGTTTTGAAGGTGTCAGACCAACTCCACTGTAGAACCAAAAACTTGTCAGGGGATACGAGGTCTGAACAGTTTTGTTGTTAGTTTCAGGTTCTGTTTTGCCTGGTCTATGTCTGGTCCAGACTGAAGACATTGCAATGTTCTGGAAGAACACAACCTGGTTTTGGGATGGCGCTGCAGGTTATGATGATGATGATGATGGTGGTTTTCTGCTTGCAGCAGACTTCAGAAAGACCCCAGACCCAGCTCCAGATACTGACCTGAACCGGCTCACCACCGCTTCAAACCAGTCCAACTGCTCCCCCGCCACTGGACCCAAAGACCCGAACAAACCCAGCCAGGCCTCCAATCCACTGCTCCGCCACGACTCGGCCAATGCCAGCTGCAACAGGTCCACAACCCAGCTGGACGTGAGCGGCCGGCACCAGGAGGTCCAGGAGGATGGAGGCATGCAGCAGCTGGTGGTAAGTACCAGAACATTTATCGTCAGGTCCGAGGGACCACAACTGGTTCCAGATGTGAGCCTGTCTCCAGTGACCTCGGAGTCCATGTTTCAGACATCCTGAGTTCAAACACAATGGGTACATATGTGTTCAGTGTGAGGGGGGGTGCTGTTCCAGAGTAAAGGGCAACAAGGCAGTTCAAGGGGCTTTCTATAATAAAATGTGAAAACATAAGAGTCACAGTTAATTGGCAGAATAAAGACAAGTTAGACTTAGGCTAGAGTTTAAGTACTGAAATGAACAATGTTTAAATGTAAATTCACATGGTTTAAATAATTCAGTCAAAGCAGCTGTAAACAAACGAGTTTTGAAGCTTGATTTAAAAGGAACAGAGTTCGAGCATTCCTGTCGTTTTCTGGAAGTTTGTTCCAGATCTGTGGACCATAAAACCTGAATGCTGCTTCCCCATGTTAGGTTCTGATTCTGGGGACACTTCGCAGACCTGAACCAGAAGACCTGAACCAGAAGACCTGACAGGTCTGGATGGTTGATAAGGCAACAACAAGCCTGGTTTAGGACCAAAATACATCATTTAGTGGTTTATAAACTAACAGAAGTATTTTAAAATCTGTTCTCTGAGGTTCAGGGAGCCAGTGTCAGGACCTCAGAACTAGAGTGATGTGGTCCACATTCTTGGTTCTAGTGAGAACTCTGGCAGCAGCGTTGTGGATCAGCTGTAGCGGTCTGACTGACTTTTTAGACAGACCTGTGAAGACGCTGTTGCAGTAATCAATTCAACTGACGATGAACGCGTGGATGAGTTTTTCAAGGTCCTGCTGACACATTAGTCCTTTTATCCTGGAGATGTTCTTCAGGTGATAGAAGGACAACTTTGTAATTGTTTTAATGTGTCTCTGAAGATTTAACTAAGCCCCGAGTCCATGACTACACCCAGATTTTGGTCCTCATCAGTGATTTGTAGCTGCAACACCTGAAGGTGTGTTCTGACTCACACTCTTCTTTTGGTGCAAAAACATCTACTTCAGTTTTGTTTTTTTTCAACTGAAGAAGATCCTGGCACATCCACTCATTGATTGGTTCTCTGTATCTACTCTTAAAACGCTTGTATGGGCACATTGTCACCTGGTGACATTGTAATGTAAAGTTGTGTGTCATCTGCATAGTTATGGTAACTTATCTTGTCTATTATTATTTGAACTAGTAGAAGCATTTAGATGTTAAATAGGAGGGGTCCTAGGTTAGAACCTTGGGGAACTCCCCGTGTAATTTTTGTTAATTCCAATGTAAAGCTATTTATTGAAACAAAGTAGTCCCCACCCTTTTAAGTAAGACTCAAACCAGTCAAGTACTGTGTCAGAAAGTCAGACCCAATTCTCCGGTTGCTCTAGTAATATACGGTGGTCAACGGTGTCAAAGGCTGCGCTGACGTCCAGCAATACCAGGACTGTAGTTCTACCACAGTCTGTATTTATGTTATGTATGTATTTATGTCAGTTTCTCCAGACTGGTTTTGATTGGACACAGCGCTGTTCCTGGACTTGATATTGCTGCACTGACTGCTTTTCTAATCTTCTGGTTTTTCTCAGTAAAGTAGTTGGTAAACTGATTGCAGGCCCTTGTAGAGTGGAGTTCAGACGCTGCTGACACAGGAGGGTTTGTTAACCGTCCACAGCAGCAAACGGGGCACCACTGTTGTTTATGTCCTTGTTGATGATAAAGGGCCATCCTTTTTCTTACAGGAAGTGATGATGGTCAAACCTCTCTCTGCTCCTTCAATTGCAACATTGGATTTTTTTTATTGATAAGAAATTTCAAACTACATGACCCCAGTGTCCTTGTTTAGTCTTTAATCTCTTAGAAATCTTCAACATCCAGGTACTTGCAGGTGTCGGTGTTCACCTCTGAGTTGTGAATAGAAACCCAGCCGAACATAATTCTTCTTACTGTAAAGATGACATGGCTCGTTGTTTTGGTAACTGTACTAACAGACTACTGAGAACAGTTCTGGGTTGGTATGGTTCTGAGGAGGAACTTAGCTAAGCAGCAGGAACCTCACCCTAGTGTCAGATAAATGACTGCAGCAATGCAGTCTCCAGTGGCCTGGTCCTGGTTCCTCCAGCTGAGCGCCCCTCCAGAGTGGCCTGTAGACCTGACTCCCACACTGACTAACTTTGCTCAGACCTCAGCCAGGGCCCAGCTCGTCTTGAGGATCGGTTGTAATGGTGCTTTAAGTTCTGCTAGTCCCAGGTCTCAGCTGTTCTAGTCCTAGTTTCAGCACTGCTACTCCTGGTTCCAGGTCCGCTAGTCCTGGTTTTACTTCTACTCATTGAAGTTCAGCTCTGCTAGTGCTGGATTTAGTTTTTGTAGTTGTAGTTTCATCTCTTAGTCCTGGTGTCCGTTCTGCTAGTGCTACTTTCAGCTCTAGTAGTCCTACCGTTGATTCTACTCGCCCTGGTTTTGGTACTGCTTGTGCTTGTTTCCGCTCCACTAGTCCTGGTCTCAGCTTGTGTGGGCGGTCTCGGTCCCGCCCTGGACACGGGTCGGGAGTGCGGGCGGTCTCGGTCCCGTCCTGGTCTCAGCTTGTGTGGGTGGTCTCGGTCCCGCCCTGGACACGGGTCGTGAGTGTGGGCGGTCTCGGTCCCGCCCTGGACACGGGTCGGGAGTGCGGGCGGTCTCGGTCCCGCCCTGGACACGGGTCGGGAGTGCGGGCGGTCTCGGTCCCGTCCTGGACACGGGTCGGGAGTGCGGGCGGTCTCGGTCCCGTCCTGGTCTCAGCTTGTGTGGGCGGTCTCGGTCCCACCCTGGACAAGGGTCGGGAGTGCGGGCGTGACCGAGACCGCCCTGGACACGGGTCGGGAGTGCGGGCGGTCTTGGTCCCGCCCTGGTCTCAGCTTGTGTGGGCGGTCTCCGTCCAGTCCTGGTCTCAGCTCGTGTGGGCGGTCTCGGTCCCACCCTGGACACGGGTCGGGAGTGCGGGCGGTCTCGGTCCCGCCCTGGACACGGGTCGGGAGTGCGGGCGGTCTCCGTCCCATCCTGCTGTACATGTTTATGCAGACAAGTTGGCAGTAATATCTGAACCATCACAGAACCACATGGACTATGGTGCTCAGAGTGTCAGGGTGATTGGGGTCCATTCTTACTTCAAGTCCAGGACTGGTTGTGCAGGTCTGAAGACAGGTTCTGGTACTGACCCTGGATGAGACTTGGACTCTGCAGATATCTGTGTTCTGCGTTTCTGTGGGACATCAAAAATTCAGAGGTGATGAATTATAGATCAAAGCTGCAGTAAACAACCCCCCACACTAACACCACCAGAGGAGGGACGGGGACTCGGCCAGGGACTAGGAACCAAAGTCTAATCCAGGATCAGTTGCATGAGTCTGTGTCTCCCTCATAATGTCCCCCATTACATACATCAAAATAATTCACACACCTGGGACAGCCGGGGAATGACTCTGTCCTTTCAGGTTCTCGCTTCAGAACTGACTCTGACCGGACTGGGACGTGGTTTCAGGGTTCAGGATCGTGGGAATGTTCAGACTGTCCTCTCAAACCCAGAAGTCCGGGAGTGTGCGTGTTCAGGAAGTGTGGTTCTTATCGCGGCGTCACATCCACTGTTTTTGTGGGTCTGTGTGTGTGAGTTTCCTGCCATTATTCTGTCAGCTGGTTCCCACACACACACATCCAGGCCAGCTCCAAGTCTGCTCTCACTGGTTTCAGCACTTCTCCCAGACCTGGATTAGACTTGGTTCTGGCATGTGGTCAGGCCCGACTTCGTGTCTGCGTAGACTGGATTAACGCAGATTTGAGTTTCCATCGTTGTCCTGGATTTGGTTTAACTCTGGATTTAGCCTGGTTCTGAGGTCTGGACTTGCAGAAGACTTGGACCCAGTCCTGTATCTGCAGGATAGATCTGGTTCTTCAGGTTTGTTCCAAGTCCTGGTTTTGCTCTGGAGGAGAATCAGATTGATGTGGGGTCCTGAAGAACTTGAGCCGACCTCCTGACCTGCAGCCATGCACACCATCCACCGCCTGTGTCAAGTTTGTATCGGACAGAACCTGCCTCAGGTTTGAAGCTCTGCTTACTGATTACTCTTATCAAAGTGATTGATCGGGAGCTGCAGGTTCAGGACCAGCAGACGCAGCAGAATCCAGCTAAGTTCAGCGCATCTTTGATGATCAAGTCACTAAGATAAACAGTGTTTGAATGGAGCCTGGTGTGAGAAGGTGACATCTAATGTAAAAACTGAAATATGAGGCCATTGAATACATTGATCAGACTGATTGACGAGGAACTGACCAGGAACTGTATGTTCAGGATCAGGTTCAGCATCACCTAAAACCAATATTTTAATAGAAAAGTGTCACCATATAAGGTGAATTTTGATCGGACATCTGACTTCAGAAACTATCTGTCCATACTGATTACAGTCCGCAGGCTCACGAGTTCAGGGGGTTCAGGAGTTCAGGGGGTTCAGGAGTTCAGGGGGTTCAGAACCTGTAGAACCCAGCTGGGTTCAGCAGCATTAACATCTGACCAGTTCCTCAGACAATCAAGTGGCTGAAGTAGACAGTTTATTGTGTGGTGTGAGACTTCTAACAACCGATTTGTGATGACACCGCTCACATGGAGGCTCAGGTTGAGGTCCAGTAAAACCGCTTTGAGTCCAGTGGAGTTTCACATCAGATCAGTGCGTGTCTGTGGGCAAAGTCATGAAATGAGATCGTTTTTGTCTGGCGTGATGGAGAGTTCAGGGTCTGATTATCAGTCTAGACTTATTGATAAGACTGATTTTTAACAGGAACAAATTAGAACAGGAAAAAAAGCAAACTAGCAGAAGTCACATGAGGGAACAAAAACAGCAGGAAACAGTTGGCTCGTGTGATTGGCTGTGCTGTGTGATGTCACAGCTGCCTGCTTGTCCTTTCCTGGCAAAACCTCCAGAGCTTCCTCCGAGTGTGTGAAATACATTTTTAGTATCCTCGTGTTTAACACGTCCATAACAAGGTCAGTTGAGGACACTTCTGATCTAATTTGAGTTTATTTCAGCAGACAGCAGGTGTTTGACTAAATCTGATCTTTAAATAAAGGAAATGAGTGTTGTGTGAAGAGTAAAATGAAGTCAGAGCAGCGTAATGAAGATGAACACATATGACTCATATCTGTTTGGAGTCGTGCTGCTGAGCTGTAGGTGACGTACAGGGACATATCTCTGGAACCGGCTCTCTGGAACCGGCTCTCTGGAACCAGCTCTCTGGAACCGGCTCCATGGATCTGCATGACTGAGCCCTCTATGAATACACACAACCAACCGAACCGGATGGTTCACCGACCCTCATCTCTCCAGGCATGATCCACTCAGAATGAAGACGGCGACTCAGTCCTGCAGTCTGTCTACCACGAACAAAACGACGTGACGGATGAACCCGCTGATTCACCAGTCTCCTGGTTCTATGAATCAGGAGGCGTTTTCCCCAGACATCTGGGTACTGATGGTGAAACGCCAAAGACGAGACTGGTGTCGGAGGTGGACTGTAGCTCTTGTTGTTGATCAGAGAGTTTGTGGTCATCTTTACACTGCGACATTCTGGACGCTCGACAACGCCCCATACAAATCCTTTTATGGGGCGCAGCCATGTTGCTTGGCGGGCCGACTGGAAGACGCCCACCCACATGTCAATCAAAGTTAGCTGTGCTCAAAGCTCCTTCAGCCGAACCCAGCCGAAATATCTACAGAGCAAACGTTTACAGCGAGACGAGCTGGTTAACGCGTCGACTCTACTGCAACATCAGAAATGACTGTCGCGTTGAGCCGGAGCTGGGTTAACGTGAACGGGCGGGCGCTTCGCTAGGCCCCGTAGCATGACGTCTACGGATAAGGAAGTGATCACGGCAGACACCGGCTGAACCACTGTCAATCATATTAGAAATACTTTGAATAAACTCTCCTGGCCTGGTACCACAACATTCACCCCTCTGGGTCATGAGTGTGAAATCAAATGATGGAGACCAAAATGTTTTTTTTAACCAGGCTGTAAATATGTTCTCGGCTCTAAAGTTGGACATTTTAACACGGACGTCAATGGAGAGACTCGCTCTTGGAGCTTCTAGTGGTCAGTTGAGGAACTGCAGCCAAGCTTAGTTCCTGAGACCCAAGGTGGATGGTTGGTGCTTGGCTTTAACCCACTAACAGACTAGTGTTGGCAGCGTCCTCGTCTCTTTACAGTCTGATCTCTTAACTGCTTGGTGATAGAATCGTGTTTAATTTGTGGAAATGTTCTATAAGGGATTAAAGGCAAGTTATTTTCCTGTGTGTTGAGCACTTTCTACAGTAGCAGCATAATTGCTACACAGATCAGTCAGCCTCGATGCATCTAAAACAGACTCAAATGGGCCCATTGTCACATCTCAGACTCGGGCTCTGGTTCTGTTCTGGTCCAGGTGGGTCTACCTTCAAACCAGGACTGACCAAGACCAGAATAGATGTACGAGCAACAGACAATCCCAACACTACAGTGAACAAATACAGTCCTGCATAAATACCTTCACCCTGGACCTCGTCTCCTAGAACCAGGGGCCCCGTCTCCTCAGAGCCTTCAGGGGTTTTAATTTGAGCCTGTCAGTCAGAGCTCAGGGACATTTAACTTCTTTTGTCCAGATAAAAAGTCCCAGGATACATCGACCTTTTGTAGCTTTGGTAATATTTGCAGAGTCATGGAAACTGCTTAAAGACTAGAACCCAGACTGGCCTCTGTAGTGGAACTGAACCCAGAGACAACACTGCCTGCACGTTGGAAGCAACATTGCATCTTCAGAAAAGGAACCTAAGAGCACAAGTGCTTCAAATCAAAGATGATCAGTAAAAATAAAACTGTTCAGAGTTCTGGGGGTTCGTTTTTGCATATCTCAGGAGGTGGAGGGTTAGTTCTTCAGGTCAGCTTCAAGTCAGTTCTGGGTCTTGGCCAGGTCTGCTCCAAGTCAGTTTCACTTTGGCTATAGGTCTGCTTGGGTTAGTTACAGGTCTGCTTCAGGTCAGTTCTGGGTCCGCTTCAGGTCAGCTCTGGGTCCGCTTCATGTCAGCTTCAAGTCAGTTCTGGATCTTGTTCAGGTCTGCTCCAAGTCAGTTTCACTTTGGCTAGAAGTCAGCTATAGGTCTGCTTGGGTTAGTTACAGGTCTGCTTCAGGTCAGCTTCAAGTCAGTTTTGGATCTTGTCCAGGTCAGCTTCAGGTCAGTTCTGTGTCTTGTCCAGGTCAGCTCCAGGTCAGTTGCAAGTCAGCTCGGGTCAGATCCAGGTTTTCTCCCAGTAAGTTCCAGGTGTGTTTCAAGGATTCCCTGTAACTTGTCTGATCTGTCTCTTCCAGGTCACCATCATCCGTGGAAAAGATGGTTTTGGATTCACAATCTGCTCTGACTGTCCCGTCAGAGTCCAGGCAGTAGATCCTGGTAAGACTCAGTCACATGACTGTCACACAACTTCCTGTTGACATGTAACACCAACCATCAGAAAACAGGCTGCCAGAACCCAGCAAGTTCTAGGGTCTGCTAGCTCAGATAGATAAGTTATGTCACAGCTCAGCTCATAGATGAGGTAAGGGCGCGTTAACTCAGCTAAGTGGCATTGTCAGGGTTAGGGTCTGCTAGGGTCAAGTAGGGTCTGCAAGGCTCTGCTAGGGTCTGCTATGGTCAAGTAGGGTCTGCTAGGGTCACGTAGGGTCTGCTAGGGTCACGTAGGGTCTGCTAGGGTCAAGTAGGGTCTGCAAGGCTCTGCTAGGGTCTGCTAGGGTCAAGTAGGGTCTGCTAGGGTCAAGTAGGGTCTGCTAGGGTCAAGTAAGGTCTGCTATGCTTAAGTAGGGTCTGCTATATTCAAGTAGGGTCTGCTATATTCAAGTAGGGTCTGCTATGTTCAAGTAGGGTCTGCAAGGTTCAAGTAGGGTCTGCTATGGTCAAGTAGGATCTGCAAGGCTCTGCTAGGGTCAAGTAGGATCTGCAAGGCTCTGCTAGGGTCAAGTAGGGTCTGCAAGGTTCAAGTAGGGTCTGCAAGGTTCAAATAGGGTCTGCTATGGTCAAGTAGGGTCTGCAAGGCTCTGCTAGGGTCTGCAAGGCTCTGCTAGGGTCAAGTAGGGTCTGCAAGGTTCAAGTAGGGTCTGCAAGGTTCAAGTAGGGTCTGCAAGGGTCAAATAGGGTCTGCTATGGTCAAGTAGGGTCTGCAAGGCTCTGCTAGGGTCAAGTAGGGTCTGCTAGGGTCAAGTAGGGTCTGCAAGGGTCAAGTAGGGTCTGCTAGGGTCAAGTAGGGTCTGCTAGGGTCAAGTAGGGTCTGCTAGGGTCAAGTAGGGTCTGCAATGCTCTGCTAGGGTCTGCTAGGGTCAAGTAGGGTCTGCTAGGGTCAAGTAGGGTCTGCTATGGTCAAGTAGGGTCTGCTAGGGTCAAGTAGGGTCTGCAAGGTTCAAGTAGGGTCTGCAAGGTTCAAGTAGGGTCTGCTATGGTCAAGTAGGGTCTGCTAGGGTCAAGTAGGGTCTGCAAGGGTCAAGTAGGCTCTGCAAGGTTCAAGTAGGGTCTGCAAGGTTCAAGTAGGGTCTGCAAGGGTCAAGTAGGGTCTGCTAGGGTCTCCAGGTCTGCTGGGTCAAGTAGGGTCTGCTATGGTCAAGTAGGGTCTGCTAGGGTCTGCTAGGGTCTCCAGGTCTGCTGGGTCAAGTAGGGTCTGCTAGGGTCAAGTAGGGTCTGCTAGGGTCTGCTAGGGTCTCCAGGTCTGCTGGTCTCTTAACAAACTGCATTCAGGCTCTTGTCCAATCCACATCTAGACCAGTACAGTCCAAAAACCCAGATGTGTTCCGGGTCTGCCCATTTTACCCGGGATGCATCCACCCCACATTTGTATTGTCGTCAAGTCTTTTAAATGTTTAAGTCCATTCTCGAGTCCCAAGGGTTGAAGTCGAGTCTCGAGTCCCCAGTGTTCCCGCATCTGGGTCCCCAGTGTTCCATAGTCCCCAGTGTTCCATAGTCCCCAGTGTTCCCGTATTTGAGGTACCAGTGTTCCCGCGTCCCTAGTGTTCACATGTTTTTACATTTGTGTAAGCAGCAGTAATGGTAGAGGAGGAAGGACTAACAAATAGTTCTAACGTTGTTTTGCAGAATGTAGTTTTAAGATGTTGTCCCCTTTGTTTGCACATATATTTCTGGTTATAAGTTTGGTAGAACCCAAGAGCTGTATATGTGCATTTTAATCAACAGAGGGTTTTCTGGGGTTTTCTGTGTTCCCTTCACCAGCCCTCGTGACAGTCTGTTTTTTTTTTTTTTTTTTAATTGATCCCTGTGTTGTTTAAGAGTGAAAGTAGACATCGGACAACCAGGTTTTTACAAACATAAAAAGGACAGAGAAAAGGGGGAGGAGCCTTCCATTCACCGTACACCAACCCGGAGGCCCCACCGAGTCCTGCCAGCAGATTACCAAAATGTCCTCAACCCACCCTGCCATCAGTTTTTGTCTTTATGTCTTAATGTTTATTTTAACTTTTTAGTATTTGACTCATCTGAAGTTCTCTCCATTTTCCGAGCTGTCATTTTGTCTGAACAAGTCCTGAACAAGGAGTTGGTGGTGTCCCAGGAAGTAACTTGATGATCAAAGATCATGTGACGGCCCGATTTCGGTCTCTTGTGTTTGCAGGTGGTCCGGCTCACCAGTCTGGACTCTGTCAGGGGGACTCTGTCCTCCAGCTTAATGGACTTCCTGTAGAAACCTGGAAGTGTGTCGACCTTGCTCACACCATCAGGTAGCGCTGCTCCGTCATTCCTTCGTTGTGTCGCTGACAGAGCTTTACTGCTGGCCACAGAGATGATAACAGATCGGGTTTAAAACAGTACAGCACATTTTCTGACAGATGAGTACTCGTGATCCTACATATTCTGTAATACAAGCAATCCTTTGTGCATTAGTTGTTGTACAAGTTCGTCCATGGGCAGAAGTTGTAGTAGAAGTGAACTTGTAGAGACTAGTCAATGTAGTCATGAATGTGTAAAGGTTTTCTGCAATACCCTTTAAGAGTATGTAGCTGTTTTCAATAGTTCCTTGTAAATGTGTTTTTTCTCAGGAGCTGTCCATCTCGGATTGTTTTGGTAGTTTGGAGAGGTATGCCAGAGGTCGGCTCCGGATGTGAAGGTTCGCACCGCCCGCAAACCCACAACCTGGTGAGCCTGACGCCTGGACTCCTACTGGAACCGGTCATGGACACAAAGATGATACTGACTGCTGTGCTCCACAAACACTCAGTAGCTGCTTTTACACTAAGTTAATGTCCCTCTGTATCCTAGACAACACACAGCAAGCTGCTGTCTCATCCCTTCCACGGCAAACATGGGCGCAGGTGGGCTCAGGGCTCAGGAGTCCGGTCCAGTATGGGTACCCTGGGTTCTCTGTTGAGGGACAAGAAGGAGGAGGAGGAACAGGAGGTGTACTCACCTCACACCACCACGCTGAAGGGCACCCGTGTGACATCATCAAACGGAGACAATTACATAATTCTCTCACCTGTAAATCCAGGAGGACAGGTGAGTCAGATGGTTGGTAAAGAGACAGAACCACCATTGGGTCCAGGTGCACCAGAGCTCAGTACAGCCCCCTGGAGCTGACCCAGGATGTCAGAACCTAGTCAGAATCAGAAAGTTTTATTACCAGGTCCAGTAAGAACATTGACCATACTAGGAATGCGGTGGTGTCAGGTGCCAAATGTATGCAAAGTGGAAATCTATACACAACTGAACAAAAAGATAAATAAGTGAATAGAAAGTAAATCATTATATACAGAATGAATAGGAGGATAGGATAGAGCAGGGATGTCAAAGTCAAATACACAGAGGGCCAAAAAAACGAATTGGTTATAAGCCGAGCGCCGGACTGATTCAATGTTTATTAAAACATATTGAAATGATTGCACGTAGCCTATTGAACCAAGACCTAACACAGTGTATTATTTAATGATTAAATGAATAATCGAAAAAACATTTTTTGCCACTTACCTCAGTGAACATGTACTCTGCCTCCCACCGAGCTTGAAACCCCCCTGTTTCCAGCATCCACCTTCCGTTTAGCCATGTTTTGGGGAGGAGGTAGCTGAAAGTTGACATCTGCTCTGACTGCTAATGACTGATGAAGCCGAAGTCGGCTCTGCGCTGCGGTGAGTTCGTGGGTTCCCGTTGCATTGTGGGAAATGTAGTATTGGCGCGTGCAAAACACCAGCGGGCGGCTACGGCCTGCGGGCCGGTTCTAATACTAATCAAATATCATCCCGGGGGCCATAGATAATTCATTCAAAGTCAAGGCCTTGACTTTGACATATGTGGGATAGAGGATAAGTAGTGCAAAAGAAAGTGACTGTGAGTTGAGGGTCAACTGGGGCAGTCGGGGTTCAGCCTGACTGCAGTGGGGAAGAAAGCACTGTTGTGGGAAGGTTCTGTTCAAGGTCATGTCCAGTATGAGAGGCTATGATTCCGGCCGCCCCTCTCCAGGTCAACTGCGATCCCAGCTGCACATCTCCAGGTCCTGGACATGTTCAGCTCCTGGAGAGATGGCAGGTCGCAGCTGATCACCTTCTCAGCAGACTGAATGATGCTGCAGCTTGTCCTTGTCTCTGACCGTGGCTGCAGCAAACCAGACTGTGATGGAGGAGGTGGCAATGGATTCAGTGATAGTGAAGTTCACTATCATCTTCATCGGAAAGTAAAACTTCTTTTGCTGCCATAGGAAGTACATGCCAGTCTGCTGAAACTTAAGGCAGCTGATGTTCTGCTCCCACTTGAGCTCCTGGGTGATGGAGGTGCCTAGAAAGGAGAAGGACTCAACAGAGGTCACTGGAGTGTCACAGAAGATGACTAGAGGAAGGGAAGCCAGGTCAATTCAATTCAATTCAATTTTATTTATATAGCGTCTATTACAACACAAGTTGTCTCTAGGCGCTTTCCAGAGACCCAGAACATGACCCCCGAGCAATTATTACATAAACAGCGGCAGGTCCTTCCTGAAGTCCACTATCATGTCCACTGTCTTCAGTGTACAGCTTTAGGATGTTCATGCTGCACCAAGACACCAGACGGTCTCTTAGTCCCGTAAACAGTTGAGGGAGATGTCATCTGAAACTTCAGGAGTTTGACTGACTGGTGTCCAGATGTTCACCTGTTGGTGTAGAGACAGAACAACCAAGGAGGGAGGGTCCAGTGCTGATGGTCCAGGAATCAGGGAAGTGCTGCTCCAGCACAAAAAGGGTCTGTCTGTTGGGAAGTGAGTGATCCACCAGCGCAGGAAGTCAGGTTACAGTTCGGTGACTACACTAAGCTAGTGATGTTTGTCAAGTTAAAGTTACCAGTAAACTAGTGACGTTAGTTAAGGTTAACTGGCTCCAGAAAACTAGTGAGGTCAGTCGGGTTAAAGTTAGTTAAGGTTAACTGGCTTTAAAATAAAATTAGTGATGTCAGTCAGGTTAATGTTAGTTAAGGTTAAATTTGTGATGTTGGTGAGGTTAAAGTTAGTTAAGGTTAACCGGCTTAAGAAAACTAGTGAGGTCAGTCGGGTTAAAGTTAGTTAAGGTTAAATTTGTGATGTCGGTGAGGTTAAAGTTAGTTAAGGTTAACTGGCTCCAGAAAACTAGTGATGTCAGTCAGGTTAAAGTTAGTTAAGGTTAACTGGCTCCAGAAAACTAGTGATGTCAGTCAGGTTAAAGTTAGTTAAGGTTAACTGGCTCCAGAAAACTAGTGATGTCAGTCAGGTTAAAGTTAGTTAAGGGTAACTGGCTCCAGAAAACTAGTGAGGTCAGTCGGGTTAAAGTTAGTTAAGGTTAACTGGCTTTAAAATAAAATTAGTGATGTCAGTCAGGTTAATGTTAGTTAAGGTTAAATTTGTGATGTCTGTGAGGTTAAAGTTAGTTAAGGTTAACCGGCTTAAGAAAACTAGTGAGGTCAGTCGGGTTAAAGTTAGTTAAGGTTAAATTTGTGATGTCGGTGAGGTTAAAGTTAGTTAAGGTTAACTGGCTCCAGAAAACTAGTGATGTCAGTCAGGTTAAAGTTAGTTAAGGTTAACTGGCTCCAGAAAACTAGTGATGTCAGTCAGGTTAAAGTTAGTTAAGGTTAACTGGCTCCAGAAAACTAGTGATGTCAGTCAGGTTAAAGTTAGTTAAGGTTAAATTTGTAATGTCGGTGAGGTTAAAGTTAGTTAAGGTTACCTGGCTCCAGAAAACTAGTGATGTCAGTCAGGTTAAAGTTAGTTAAGGTTAACTGGCTCCAGAAAACTAGTGATGCCAGTCAGGTTAAAGTTAGTTAAGGTTAACTGGCTACAGTAAATTTTTGAATTTAGTCAAGTTAAAGTCAGGTAATCATGGTAAACTTTAGTAGGAACAGAGCAGTAACAGTGACTTTTCAAGGGTCATCGTTGTTCTGGACATTCAGACTGGTCTCTGTAGTGATCCTGGTGAAGCTCATCCTGTGATTTTTCTCTTTCCCTGTGCTTAAACAGTCCTGGTGGGTTTTTTTTTTCTTCCAAAATATCACTAATCAATACCTTCCTGTACAAAATTCTTACAGGAATCTTTCGTCTTGGGTATATTTTTTGTGCATATTTGGGGGTTGACTGAGTGTTGGCTGATGACTATGAATAAGAAATTGCTGATAACGCTGATAACGCTGATAACTGATCAACTCATCTATCTCCATGTGTCATTTTTTGCGGTACTACCTTCTGGTTTTATTCTGTTGCAGCTCCTGCAGCCAGCATACCATGACAAGAATGGGACCATGGGTAATATCCGCCCCGTCTTCATCATCTTTTTTTTTTTTTTTTTTTTTTTTCCCTTTCTTGTCAGTGTGGACATCGTGCACACGCTGTACGTACGATGCACACCGAAATTAGTCTCTGCTTTTAACCCATCAACTAGTTTCACTAGTGAGCAGTGGGGCTGCTAGCAGGGCAGCGCCCCGGGGAGCAATTGGGAGTTAAGGGCCTTGCTCAGGGGCCCCCAGTGATTTACCATTGTGCCCTGGGCTTGAACCTGGGTCCTCCACGCCCAAGCCCACCACTGTAACCACTAGGCCACCACTCCCTATCTCCGAGTATTAATACACTGTACTGAATAAAAATGGATATACAGTACTCAAAAAGTCAAATACGCTTTTCCATTTCTGAGATTTTATGAATACAGCATAAAAAAACTCATCAAGTCCTTACCAGGTCTGCACAAGACACACTGCCTGCTGTTGATTCCTGAACAAATGCTAGGTTGCTGATAATTCTCATCCTGAACTGACCATCAGCAGGTTTGTAATAAACACCAGTGATTGCCTTAAGAAAGTAGCTGGATTGATCTGAGAGTTGTATAACCATTTCTAAATTGTGTGCAATTTGGTGTTCTTCAGTGAGAACATTGTTCCTCCTGTGGAACACATTCAGGACTAACCTCAGGAGGTTCTGGTAAGGACATGATGGGCTGTGAATGAAGAGGCACTGTGTTCTCTAACCTGTGGGGGTTCTCCAGGTCGTCTTTACCAGACCCACCCCAGCAGAGGGCAGAACCTACTCCACAATCCTCGACCAGGGTCTTCACAGCAGCCCTTCACCAGCTGCACTTCCACCCTTCCTCCTCCACCAACCAAACCTTTATCATTGTCCCCACCTGATAACTATGGGGACTACCAGAACTGCACCATGGTCCAGTCACACCTGCCCCACTCTGGATATGGAACCTATATGACCTTGGCACCCAAAACACTCATCTTCCCCATCTTTGTCCAGGTCAGAACCACTAACCTGATCCATAGAACCATTCCAAACTCTTCCACCTGCTGTTTGATCCAGAACCTGAACAAGACCCGCCTTTCTCCCCTTCTATGCAAAGTTCTTCTGAAAGTTCAGGTTCATTCTCAACACTGGAACCAGAATGTTACAGTTCTACTGGACTGATGTTGAGCTGAATCTTGTTTTTGGTGGTTAGGGAACTCTGTCAGATATTGGGTTCTGTAGCAGTTGCTGACTGTCTGTTGTTGTTTTCAGCCTCTGGATCTTTGCGGGAACGACAGAACTCTGCTCATGTCAGAAGAAATGATTCTGCACCAGGCTGACCTATTGCCTGCTAAGGTACCTGAAGGAGACCAGCCGTGGTTCTATTTCTAGTCCAAAGACACCATCTCCTTCTGTTAGATGATTGTATTGCCACTCCAACAGTGATTCTTCCATCTCCTTTGATTTGTTTTTTTTGCACACAGAAAAACCCGCAAAACTCTGTCATTTTATTTGTTAGTATTCATCCTTTTGTACATCTCAGACAATGTCGACATTCCTTCTAAAACTGAAAAGAAGGATACCAGTGATAGTTTCAGGTCTTTTTGTCTCATTCTCCTAAAGACGAGACACCGGTGGATGTTCTCTGTTCCTACCCTCAACTATGGTCAACAACAGAACCAAATCCAGGATGCGGGTGGGGACCAAGCAGGGTCTTCGTTTCCTCTGGTCCAGGTTTCAGTCCCGCCCTGCGACCACTGCTGTCATAAATGTTTACAAAAACAACAAGACGAGTGTCCGGCACTAGTTCAGACAGACTAGTTGTGTTAAAGCTCGCTCCCAACATCTGCATGGTTCCTTTCACTCCACCTTCTCCGTAGACCTCTAAGGCATGCACACATGCTTGTCTCAGGTACCTTCTAAGGTCTCTGACATACCAAGCTCGCTGCCACCTCCTCCCCAGCTTCCACCTGTATGCTCTGACTGTCCTAATGAATGGAGATTGATCAGGGCCTAGATGCTAAAATTGACATTTTTGGATTCTTCTCTGATGGAGTTGTCTGAAGGTGTTTGATGTGTTTCAGGTGACAGTGCTGATTTATAACGACCTGCTGCTGCTGACCAGAGAGGATAAAGCCGGGCGCTGTCATGTCCTGCAGAATCCACTGTACCTGAATGCAGCACAGATCAGGGAAGGTACTGTCTGTTGCATCTGTCCTGATCCAAGACCAGAAGTTTTAATTAGAACTGTACCAACGTCCTTCTCCAGATCCTCCTGGACCACCTTTTCCCTCAGAGGAGGTTGTTCTCCTCTGACTCACTCCACCATAGTTCCAGGATGTTTCTAGCTTTTCAGTAAAATTCAGTTCGATATTATAGAGGTGGGAAAACGCAGTCTTACAAAGCAGATTAATATTTGAATCCAAGGACTGATTCTAGTCAAAGATAACTGCTAGTCTCAAACTGAAGGTCTAGAGGACAAGTTAATATCATAAACTGGTCCACAAACATAATTGGATTGGACTTTGACCATCAGGCCTTAGAATGTTATGATGAGGAATCCGAACCCAGCATGATTACCATGAACACAGGCACACTGCAGGGGTGTGAGCTTAGTCTAGCGCTCTTCACCTTCTTCACCATGGACTGTGTCCATACCCACTTCTCCATTACCCTGATAAAGTTTCCGACAATACTATGGTGGTTGTCTTATCAGGAATAACAACGGGACCTGGTACAGGCATGAGGTTCAACATCTGGTGGGGTGGTGTGCATACAACGACTTGGTCCACAATACCACCAAAACAAAGGAGGTCATCACAGACTTCAGGAGGACCAGGAGTCATACAGTCCACACTTTATATCTGTAGAGAGGAGGTAGAGAGGGTGGACTCAGTCGAATTCTTTGGCATGTATATTACCATGGATCTGACATGGACACTCAACACCTCCAAATTGGTGAAAAAAGCTCAGCGGAGGATGTTTTTCCTGAGGAAGTTGAGACAGGCGGGTCTGGCTTCACACCTGCTCACAAACTTCTACAGAAGTACTATTGAGGGCATCCTCCGCCACGGCTGCACAGTGCAGTACAGCAGCTGTATAGCAAAAGACAGCCAGGATTTGTCCCGGGTCATAAAGGTGGCACTGCCAATCGTGGGAGCTGAGCCAGCATGGACATTAGCCACCCAGGATACTCCCGTTTGTCCACCTGCTGTTGGTGAGGTGATACCACGCCATCAAAACACAAACTACCAGGCTGAGGAACAGCTCTTCCCCTAAGCTGTTGCCTCCATTACACTTCCTCTTGTTTTTATCTTACAAAAATTACATAATTAATATTAATTAATATTTTGTAAACATGTCAACAAAGTTTTGTTGTAAAACTGCAATGACAATACATTTTCTTGATCTAGAGTATTTACATATCTGAACAATATGTCCCTGAAGTGCTCAGGTCCGAATACAACAACTTCAGTTTTATCTGAATGTAGCTGGAGAAAGTTTAGTCTTCCAGGTCCTTTTGCTTTAGGACATACTTGTAATCTGTCACTGGTTGGTGTCCCCTTGTTTCAGGACACTGGCACGCCAACTAATATTATTGTCCCCAACAGAAGCAAATATAAGGAGAAAAGTATCCGTCCAAACACTGAACCCTGCGGGACACCACAGCAGACCCTGGTCTGTACTGAAGAAACCTCATGAACATGAACAAACTGGAATCTATCGGACAGATCTGATTTAAACCAATCTAGAGCTGTCCCTTTAATCCCAACAACATACTCTAGTCTCTGCAGTAAAATGCTGTGATCTATGGTATCAAAACAGCACTGAGGTCCAGCTGAACCAGTATGGACACTAATCCATCATCTGAGGTCCAGCAGAACCAGTATGGACACTAATCCATCATCTGAGGTCCAGCAGAACCAGTATGCACACTAACCCATTATCTGAGGTCCAGCAGAACCAGTATGGACTCTAATCCATCATCTGAGGTCCAGCTGAACCAGTATGGACACTAATCCATCATCTGAGGTCCAGCAGAACCAGTATGGACACTAATCCAGTATCTAAGGGCCAGCAGAACCAGTGTGGACAATAATCCATCGTCTGAGGTCCAGCAGAACCAGTATGGACACTAATCCATCATCTGAGGTCCAGCTGAACCAGTATGGACACTAATGCATCATCTGAGGTCCAGCAGAACCAGTATGGACTCTAATCCAGTATCTAAGGGCCAGCAGAACCAGTGTGGACAATAATCCATCGTCTGAGGTCTAGCAGAACCAGTATGGACACTAATCCATCGTCTGAGGTCCAGCAGAACCAGTGTGGACACTAATCCATCATCTGAGGTCCAGCAGAACCAGTATGGACTCTAATCCATCATCTGAGGTCCAGCAGAACCAATATGGACACTAATCCATCATCTGAGGTCCAGCAGAACCAGTATGGACTCTAATCCATCATCTGAGGTCCGGCAGAACCAATATGGACACTAATCCATCATCTGAGGTCCAGCAGAACCAGTATGGACTCTAATCCAGTATCTAAGGGCCAGCAGAACCAGTGTGGACAATAATCCATCGTCTGAGGTCCAGCAGAACCAGTATGGACACTAATCCATCGTCTGAGGTCCAGCAGAACCAGTATGGACACTAATCCATCATCTGAGGTCCAGCAGAACCAGTATGGACTCTAATCCATCATCTGAGGTCCAGCAGAACCAGTATGGACTCTAATCCATGATGCCCATGAGCCTGAGGTTCTGTGCTTCTGAGGGACCCTTCGTTTCCTGCTGTTGTCGGGTGTACTGGGACAAACATTTATCAGCATTAACAGTGTTCAGAACTGGAACTGCACCTTTCATTTTATCATAAAACAGAAATTCAACCCAAACCTGCCAGCCAATCAGAGGCCAGAATTTGATGTGCGTGTGTGTGTGTGTGTGTGTGTGTGTGCTCGCCTGCTTCCAGTGCCATCAGAACCACTCCACATCTACTTTCTGCAGAGCTCTCAGAGCTGCTGGCGCTGTCTCTTCAGCCTGGAGGCATTCACTACAGAGCAGAAGGTCCGTGTCAGCCTCTGTCTCCATGACAACATGCACCTGCAGCTGTTCACCAGAACAGAACACCACCAGCAACACCAGCAGGTACGGTGAAGCTCTGTCAGCTCAGTCTAGTTCACATTAACTGGTCTAAGCCCACCTTTAGTCAGCTGTAGACACCTTATGTCCCAATGTCCACACACAAACCTAGGAACAGGACCAGACCATGCAGATCAGCTCTCACCTCTGATCATCTGGCCAGAATCCAAATAACCTCATACTTACCACTAGGGTCTAGATGTAGACCTGCTTTTCTGTCACTGACCACTAGGGTCTGGATCCAGACCTGCGGTTCCTCCACTCACCACTAGGGTCTGGATCCAAAAGTGAGTCAATCTCCAGGGTTACCCCCGTATCCAATTGAATGGGGGTGAAGAAAGACCTAACAGAGTTATTCTTATTTTAAAAAGAACCATTGTGGAGCTTTTAGCTGTAGCCACAGATCTCTGTGACCAGATCGGGGGTGGCCGTGCAAAGGTCTGGAGGATGAAGGCTGTTAAAGAACTTGAAATTCTTGGTCTTGACCTGGGAAGAAAGCTGAGCTGTGCAGGTGGAAATGGCCTTAACCTGACAGCTGAGTACTCTGGTCAAGTCACCATCGCTACAACTAGAACCTCCCCCTTTCAGGCTGCTCAACCAGACCACTAGCCAATGGCACCCGATCAGACTTGGCCATGGCTGTTACTAGTCCACTAAGCAACCGCGGGTCCCGGTGGAGCTCCATCATTCCTTGGCCACAAGCCAGACCTAGTCATGTTGTTGAGGCTAGTTCATCTCCACTCAAAGACAACAGACTGATTGGAGACCCTCCTCTGGCGTTCACCTGGCCGTCACCTGGCCTTCAGCTAATTTTCGGCCGGCTGAAGGCCAGCCTTCGCCTGGCCTTCGCTTGGCCTTCGACCAGCCTTCAGCCGGCCTTCAGCCGGCCTTCAGCTAGTTGTCAGCTGGCCTTCACCTGGCGTTCGCCTGGCCTTCAGCCGGCATTGAAGGCCATTAGCAGTTTGCTGCTGTCCACAGCTAAGGCTGAGCCACCTAGTAGCACTGCTGCAGGCCTTGACTGAAGCCGTGGCTCAGCCATCCGGCTGAAGGTACATGGGAAAACATCACAATACAAAGTAAAATGGGGCTATTAAAAACACAAAACTGTGAGGAAGTTTCTTTAAAGCAAAACAAAAGGTCAAAGTCACAGGTATGGAATGGTTTTAGTCCTGGAATTAGACCTGGCTTTGGACCTGTTTAAGACCAAGTCTACAACCTGGTCTTAAGCTGGCCTAAAGTGGTCTTAGACATGGTTTTAGACCTAGGTCTAGATCCAATGTTGGGCATGGGGTTAGCACCGGGGATAAACCTGGTTTTAGACCTGGTACCCTAGACTAAAACTCTTTTAGAAGTTTGGAAGAATTTTTCCCAACATTTGTTCAATATCTATCTGCTCTCCATTTCCTCCATTTTAAAGTTTGTTAGACCAAGGAAGGACATTTCTGAAAAAAGGATGCCGGGTCAGAATACTGACCCAGCAGCACCAGAACAATATCTCTAAGCAGTCTGGTTGGCAGGATTTGACCAGAATCAGTCCCACTTATTTTTGAGGTTTTTCAATAAACCAGGTCTTTGCACAGTCAGTTCCTGCATGATGGTGTCCTTTATTGGCCAGCGTGACCAGTTCTGGGTTGGACTGAAAGGGTCTGCAGGACTGGTGCAGACTGATCTGTATATTTAAACTAACTATGGATCCCGTCGTCATGGTTTCTGAACGGTTCTTTCATGCTGACCTCTCTCCTCTCCCCCCAGCTCTCGGACCTCCCCTCAGACTTTCACCTCCTCTGTCTCGGTCAGTCGGACGTCTTCTGTCGCCCCTCTTCTCCTTTCTCCTCTCTCTGCGATCCTGCCAGACCTCCACCACCTTCCCCCTACTCCCCTCTCCCCTCCTCTGTCCCTCTCCTTCCCCACTTCTCCTCTTCCTGCATCCCCTTCAGAAGTGTCACTCCTCCCCCTTCCTCTTCCTTATCCTCCTCTTCTACTCTGAGGAGTCCTGTCTGGAAGGAGAGAGCTGCAGAGGAGGAAGTGGAGAAGAGGAGGAAGAGGAGACAGGAGGAAGAGGTGGAAGAGCGGCAGCAGGGGGAGGGAGAGAGCGCCTCAGAGACGTCGGAGAGTGTGGGAGGAGCTGTGGGGCAGGACCTCCTGCTTAGCCCCCACCACTTAAGTGAGGAGGAAGAGGAAGAGAGCGATGAAGAGTTGTTCAGCCACAGACCTGCAGGTCAGTTCATTTGAACTAAACAATCAGGTGATGACCGTGAACGGGTTCATACAGAGACCAGGACTGTAGTTTTATGGGCGTCATTCCTTGGAGGAACAGACCCTAGAAGATGACGGTGCTGTTACACGATCAGATTTATGAAGCTTAAGAGTCAAGTTGAGCTAAAGGTAACTTTCACTGAACAGTGTTTTTAGAAAACTGGAAGGAATAGAAGCAGTTACTGGTGAGAAGGGGTGACATTCCCAGACAGGAACTTCATGAACTCACAAATGATTCTGCTCAGTTATCAGGTTGATTGATCGTCGTCTCCACCTCCGTTGTAGCTCTCCGTCGGTCGCTCTCTGATGGTTCTCTGCTGCTTGAACCTCGATCGCCCCGCTTCCTGTCTGAAAGCACCATCGACACACTCACCCGAACCACTACCTGTGACCTCGAGCTTGGCTCCAGCCCTGCACCTGCCCTGCCCTCCCCTCAGACTCTGAGGAAACAGCTGACCAGGGAAGGAGCATCTCTACAGCAGCTGCTGCTGCTACTCAATGGCACCAAGGTGAGGGCGGATTGGCTCAAACCAGTATGAGGCAGCAAAAAACAGTTCAGACCTGTATGAGCCTGTATAAACCAGTTTAGTAACTGATGGTAAAAACCAGTTCAGGCAACATGCCAGCATCCCAACCACATATTCTAGTCCCTGCAGTAAAATGCTGTGATCTATAGTATCAAAACAGCACTGAGGTCCAGCAGAACCAGTATGGACACTAATCCATTATCTGAGGTCCAGCAGAACCAGTATGGACAATAATCCAGTATCTGAGGCTATAAGAAGGTCATTGGAGACTGGAACCAGTGCTGTTTCTGTGCTATGATGCATCTGAACCCTGACTGAAGAACTTCAAATAGATCATTTCTATACAAATGTTCACACAGCTGCTGCAACCACCTTTTCCAGAATTTTAGAGATAAATGGAAGGTTGGAAATCGGTCTATAATTAGATAAAATGTCTGGGTCAAGAGAGGGTTTTTTAAGTTTTGGTTTAATTACTGCAACTTTAAAAGCCTGTGGAACATATCCCAAGACCAGGGACAAGTTGATCTGGTCCAGTATTGTCGGTCCAATAAGAGAGAAAACATTTTTAAGTAGTCGAGTTGGGATGGCTTAGATCTATTGAAGACTGAGGTCAGGTCAGGTCAGGGAGGTCTACAGGAACCAAACAGTCTAGAGTCAGGTCAGGGAAGTCTACAGGAATCAAACCGTCTAGAGTCAGGTCAGGGAGGTCTACAGGAATCAAACAGTCTAGAGTCAGGTCAGGGAGGTCTACAGGAACCAAACAGTCTAGAGTCAGGTCAGGGAGGTCTACAGGAACCAAACAGTCTAGAGTCAGGTCAGGGAAGTCTACAGGAATCAAACCGTCTAGAGTCAGGTCAGGGAGTACTACAGGAACCAAACAGTCTAGAGTCAGGTCAGGGAGGTCTACAGGAACCAAACAGTCTAGAGTCAGGTCAGGGAGGTCGACAGGAACCAAACAGTCTAGAGTCAGGTCAGGGAGGTCTACAGGAACCAAACAGTCTAGAGTCAGGTCAGGGAGGTCTACAGGAACCAAACAGTCTAGAGTCGGGTCAGGGAGGTCGACAGGAACCAAACAGTATAGAGTCGGGTCAGGGAGGTCGACAGGAACCAAACAGTCTAGAGTCGGGTCAGGGAGGTCTACAGGAACCAAACAGTCTAGAGTCGGGTCAGGGAGGTCTACACGAATCAAACAGTCTAGAGTCAGGTCAGGGAGGTCTACAGGAACCAAACAGTCTAGAGTCGGGTCAGGGAGGTCGACAGGAACCAAACAGTCTAGAGTCGGGTCAGGGAGGTCGACAGGAACCAAACAGTCTAGAGTCGGGTCAGGGAGGTCTACAGGAACCAAACAGTCTAGAGTCGGGTCAGGGAGGTCGACAGGAACCAAACAGTCTAGAGTCGGGTCAGGGAGGTCGACAGGAACCAAACAGTCTAGGGTCAGGTCAGGGAGGTCTACAGGAACCAAACAG
Organism: Xenentodon cancila; assembly: GCA_014839995.1. Lineage (NCBI taxonomy): Eukaryota > Metazoa > Chordata > Actinopteri > Beloniformes > Belonidae > Xenentodon > Xenentodon cancila. Next base: position 5,146,973 of record CM026202.1, on the reverse strand, counting down.
TCTAGGGTCAGGTCAGGGAGGTCTACAGGAACCGAACAGTCTAGAGTCAGGTCAGAGCATAAGGAAGTCGCCGAAGTTGAAGAAATGCCCACAGCCACTGCCGGGAGGGCCTGGCCGATTTCCTCTCTAATTCTGACAATTTTATTGCTAAAGAAGCTCATAAAGTCTTCACTACTGAGAGCTGCAGGGATGCACGGCTCAACAGAGTTGTGGCTCTTTGTCAGCCTGGCTACAGCGCTGAACAGAAAACGTGGGTTATTTTTATTATCCTCTATTAACACTGAATAATAGGCTGTTCTAGCTTTGCGAAGCGCTTTTTTATACACTATTAGACTATCTTTCCATGCATAATAAATATCTACAGACCTACTAGAGTACCACTTTCTTTCCATTTTACGCACTTTCAGTTTTAACATACGAATATGTGAGTTAAACCAGGGAGTTAAGCTCCTACGGTTAGAGACCCTCTTTCTCAAAGGAGCAACTACATCTAAAGCTGTATGCAACACATCTGCAGTGCTACCGACAAGGAAATCAACGTCTGCAGAGGTAGAACCGAGGTCACAGCCCTCAACTGCTTCACTATGTTCCACTGTAAGAAGATGAAGAGCAACGGCCTCCCTAAATTTAGTAATAGCTTTATCGGATAGACACCTGCTAAAGTAATTCCTCCTATTATGCGTAACGTTGAATTCAAACGTTATTAAATAGTGGTCGGATAGGAGGGAGTTTACATGTGACACTAACAGAGTTGTCAACATCCATATGAATGTTAAAGTTGCCCACTATGATGACTTTATCTGTACTGATTAATAAACCAGAGAGGAACACATGTTTACTGTATATGTATTCAACTCTTCAAAGTTCTCTTTCCTTCTTGCTGTCACACTTCTGGTTCCAGTCAATAACAAACCATGTAAATGTTGAAACGCTTATGCAAGCATGGAAAAGCGTGTAAAGCATTCAGCACTGTGGAATATCAGATGTGTAAGAGTACAGATGTGTGTAACAGAACCAGAGAGAGGAAAAGTACTTGATAATGTGTGACATATCTCTGTGTTTATTCAAGAATTCAAACAAAGCATTAAAAAGAAAGGAGGGGTGAGTCACACCAAGCCCAGGTGGAAGGCGGGGCGGGGTGTGATGCTCTCAACCTCCAAAAAAAAAAAAATTTATTATGAAGGGATATAAACCATTATGACTAAAGAAGTGAATTAAATAGTAGTACATGGTTAAAACTGTATATGAAAATAGGAGGGTCCAGGGGCGGATCAACCCTTGACCATGGGTATAAAACTGGGAGCTTCAGAAGCGTCAGTCTAACTTCGGGTAACTCACCTTGTCTGTATTGTGTGTTCGTCAATGAACACCTGTGGACTTGGATTCAATGATCTCCCTCATGTTTGTGATCCTGATGACAGACATTCTTCTGAACTGAAGATTTTGACAGTCAGATAGCAATTTTTCCCAAAAGCGAGAAGGACACCAGGACACATCCTTCACAAACTGGCCTGCTGCACCTCCTTCCCATCTCCCTCTCTCTTCTTCTCGACCTGTACAGATCAGTGTCTCCCTCCGTTCTCTCCAACCTATCATACGAGTCATCATATGTCCTTTGTTTGACCTTCGCCACCTCTACCTTCACCTTTAGCTGCATGTTCCTGTATTCCTGTCTCCTTTCTTCTGTCCCTTCAGTGTCCCATGTGATAAAAATGTACCAGTCCCTCTGTGAGGTCATGATGAGTCCGTGGCCATCCAGTTTGGGTACAGCTGTCTTCCACAGCTGCAAACATGTTTTGAGAACTGCATGTTTCTTTTTTTTGTCTAGAGAGCACCGAGCTCTGTTCTGTAAAACTGCTGAACTGACGACTCTCTGTGGCATTTCTGCATCGAGATGCCTGATGTATGTTTGACCCACTTAGATGCAACTGCTGAATTACATCTACTAAATGTTGGATATTCTCTCAAATCTTTATTCATGATAGTCTAATTAACTCAGTCTCAGTCCAGATAGTCACCTGGTGGTTAAACATAATATACATATATAGGGCCGTTGATAAGTTTTTCCACAACATTTTGGTGACCACTAAGGACCCTCATCTGTGCAATCGTTCCTGTGTCTGAGCGGACATCCTTGGCAGACTACAACCTTACCCAGGGTAGCCTTCAGGGATGTGGACCTGATGTTCGTTCAGGGTGAGGGCAGTGCACTGCCGAGTTCCGAAGACCCCTGGTGATTTCCGGGTGAAACTGTTTCATTTATTTGTTTGTTTTTAAAACTGATGGTTGAGTTGATGGACACTTAGTTAAGTAGATTAAATGACTGTTTAAAGAGCTCTGGGATTGGGGGTTTGGTTTATTTAGTGCTTAAACTGCTGGAGGAGTTTTCTGTGTGTGTGGTTTATTTTAACATTTGTTTGGACCTCTTCCTGAGACAACCCAGTGGGGACTGGAGAAACTTTCCATTGTTTGATTAGTACAGGCTAATCCTGTACTCGGGACTGATGGAGAGTCGCCCATCAGTTTGTCTAGTGGAAGAGCAGCTTTGGGTAACATCTGGACCCAGTCAGGGACTGGGCGGGCGTTATCAAGGTTGAGCCTGAAACAAACCTGGGCTAATGGTGACGGCTATGTTCTATCATCAGTGACACTGTGTGTGGCACCGGTGGCGGAAGTAATGGTACAAAACAAGTGTTAAAATTTCTAAAACACCTTTTTGGATGGTTTTCTGTATGAAGATGTGCACAATAAATCCTAAATAAATTACTTATGGGGAATCCTGGGAGGATTGTGTACGTGTGTGGATAAAAGAATAAAACTTCTTTGTGTGTGCTCTTTAGCTGACAGCGAGTGACAACATTATGAGCCCATTTCCTGACTCAGATGCTCGTTAAGACCATTAGTGGTAGGGTTAGGTTTTCCTCCAGAGATTTGGCAGCATGGAGGAGCAGTTGTGAGAGTAAGACATGGTGAAAATAAGAAACATCCATCCATCCATTATCTATACCCGCTTTATCCGTTTCCGGGTCACGGGGGTCTGTCGGAGCCTATCCCGACGCATATCAGGCGAAAGGCAGGGGTACACCCTGGACAGGTCGCCAGTCTATCCAGGGCCACATACAAACAACCAATCACACTCACATTCACACCTAGGGAGAATTTAGAAAGATCAATCAACCTACCCTGCATGTTTTTGGACTGTGGGAGGAAGCCGGAGTACCCGGAGGAAACCCACGCAAGCACGGGGAGAACATGCAAACTCCACACAGAAAGACCCACCGGGCCGGGAATTGAACCGGGAACCTTCTTGCTGTGAGGCAACAGTGCTAACCACTAAGCCACCGTGCTGAAAATAAGAAACAGGAAAAGAAAAAAAATAAAAGACATGAAAAAATAGAAACAAAAGGAAAATGGTATCAGAAGGGATGAGTCGAGTGTTGGTTTAGGTGATGGGTGGCGTGATGGTTGGGGTAAGGTTGATGGTTTTGGTGAAGGTAACAATGATGGTAAGGTGATGGTCATGGTGATGTATGTGGTGATAGTTACAGTGATTGTTACTGTGATGATTAGATTGATAGTTAAAGAGATGGTTGGGGTGACGATGATGGTTGTGGTGATTGTTACAATGATGGTTAGGTGATGGTTGGGGTGATAGTTAAAATGACGGTGACAGTGATGGTTGGGGTGGTGGTTACATTGATAGTTCAGGTAAGGTTGATGGTTGGGGTGTTGGTGACAATGATGGTTAGGTGATAGTGGAGTGATGGTTACAGAGATGGTTGAGATGGTTGAGGTGATTGTTACGGTGATGTTTGGGGTTATGGTTACATTGATGGTTCAGGTAAGATTGATGGTTGGAAGTGTTACAATGATGGTTAGGTTGTAGTTACAGTAATAGAGTGATGATGAAAGTGATGGTTGAGGTGACAGTGATGATTACAGTAATGGTTACAGTGATGGTTGGGGTGACGATGTTTGGGGTTATGGTTACATTGATGGTTCAGGTAAGGTTGATGGTTGGGGAAGGGTTACAATGATGGTTAGGTTATAGTTACAGTAATGGAATGATGGTGAAAGTGATGGTTGAGGTGACAGTGATGTTTGGAGTAGTAGTTACAGTGATAGTTAGGTGATGCCTACAGTGATGTTTTTTTTTCTTTCAGGGGCGAGATTCCACACACAATCACCTGAAGAAGAAGAAGAGTTTGTATGTAAACAAACCCACATGTCGCTGGTTTCTCCGATTTTCTTTCACTTTAACTCGTCCTCACAACTCCACAGGGCTGCTGATGTTCGGAGCCGCTTGGCATTTTTACGAAGACGGAAAAATTGCATCAGTACCCATGGAAACAGCTTGGAAAAAGCGCTGAGAAACAACAGGTAGGAAAACAACTCAGTGTGGTCCTGAACTGGAGTCTAAATCCAGATACTGACCCTTAAACCAAGTCCTCACAAGAACTGTCATACGCACTAAAGCTGATTACAGGTCTCAGCTGGTTCCACTGGTAGATTCCAGGTTGTTCCAGTAGGTTCCAACAGGCTCTGGTAGATTGAAATTGGCAGAATGTACTGGAACCACCCACAGTGTTCAGCTGGTTCCAGAAGGTTTGCGTTACTGCCAGTATGTTGCGGTCGGTTCCAGGTGGTTCCAGTATGTTCTGCCAATTTCAAGAAGAGTTCAGCTGGTTCCAACTGGTTTTAAGGGGTTCTCCTGGTTCCAGGATGGCTGAGTTGTATTTCTTCTTTTTTTCAGACCGAGTCCAGCTGAGGTGATGACATGGGCAGAAAGTCTTGAGGCTCTGTTAACCAATCAGTGTAAGAGAACGTGTCTTTGTGCTGAGCCAATAATCATTGAGAGATGAGCTTAGATGAGCACAGTTGGTTCTTGGCTGAAAGCTCTGCTCTCTTGTTGTCATTGGTCAGATGGCTTGGCGGTGTTTCGTCACTTCCTAAGGTCCGAGTTCAGCGAGGAGAACCTTGACTTTTGGTTGGCTGTGGAGAGATTTAAAACACCTCCCTTCAACAAGATGGTGCTGAGAGCAAATAAAATCTACGACGAGTTTATTTCCACAAAAGCAGCCAGACAGGTAATTGTACTGCCCGCATGTCCTCTATTTGGTCCAACAACTGGTCATGTGACCCAGCGCTCTGTCTCCAGGTCAATGTGGACTCATCTGTTCGGGATTCCACCAGTCAGAGTCTGCATCTTGGTGTTACTCGCACTTCCTTCCAGCTGGCCCAGGACCAGATTTTCAGCCTGATGGAGAATGACAGTTACCCACGATTCCTCAAGTCCCGCCTCTATGCCCAGCTGGCCAACTGTAATTCAGAGATGGGGGCAGCCAGTCAGAGCAGATCTGTCATCGAATCATGAGGGGAGGAGAAGGGAGTCAACTTCGGGACAGACCAGTCAGAACGATCTAAGGGTTCTGATTGGTTGGAAAGCAACCAATGAAAGATTCTTCTACACAGCTGCATTATGGGAAATGTTGGTTCTAATCCTTTTAACTCATGCTGACAATGCACACCTTAGATTTGGATTGTTCCCGTTTAAATGTGTCTCAAACAAAATCTTTATTCCGTGTATTTTCTTAAGCTCTCTAAATAGCATAAAAATGTTTTAATAGTCAAACAAAAATGTATCTTTGTCACTGATCACTGAGTCAGATGTTTGTTTATTAGTAAAAGTAAGTAAAGTGAGTAAAATGAGTAAAATAAGTAAGTAAAATGTTTGGAAATGTGTCACATGTAGAGAAGACTAACCTGTTCATGTGAAGTCTTGTTCAGATCGTTGAATTGGGGGGATGAAAATATGCTTGGGTATATGGAATCATCACCTGGGAACAAAAGTAATTTCCAAAGCAAAAAATTGCTATTGTAAGACTGCTGCTGATGTTTTTCCCTCTTGACATTGTGTTATCAATCACCTGGATGCTACACCACCAAACTGTCAGAACATCTGCTAATGATCAGTTCATCAATGATGACGGTAGGTGCCTGGGGGCAACGGTTGATCCCTCGGTTTTGCACGGTTGGTCTCCAGTGGCCACGATTGGTCACTCGGTTTCAGACAGTAGGTACCTGATCTTGGTGGTCGGGCCCTCTGTGTCACACCGTCGGTCTCCGGGAGTGACGGTTGGTCCCTCGGTTTTGCACGGTTGGTCTCCAGTGGCCATGATTGGTCCCTCGGTTTCAGACAGTAGGTACCTGATCTTGGTGGTCGGTCCTTCTGTGACACACAGTCGGTCCCTGGTGGCCTTAGTCGGGCCCTCTGTGTCACACCGTCGGTCTCCGGGAGTGACGGTTGGTCCCTCAGTTTCAGACTGTAGGTACCTGGCGGCAACAGTCAGTCCCTCGGTGTCAGACGGTCGGCCCCTCTGCGTCACATGGTCTGTCCCTAGTGGCCACAGTCAGTCCCTCGTTTTCAGACGGTGGTCCCCCTGTGACGACGGTAGCTTCCCTCGGTTTCAGACGGACGGTCCCTCGGCAACAGATGGTCGGTCCCTTGGTGTCACATGGTCGGTCTTGGTGGCCATGGCCAGTCCCTCAGTGTCCCACGGTCGGTCTCCCTTGGTGTCAAGGGTCCCCGGGCCAACGGTTGGTTCCTCGGTTTTAGGCGATCGGTTCTCTGTGGCGTTTGTTGGTTCCTCGGTTTCAGATGTTTGGTCCCCAGTGGCGATGGTCAGTCTCTCAGTGACGATGACGAGTCAGTTAATGATGATGTGCAGCTGGAGGCTTTAACTCAGTAAGCACATTTTTGGATTTAGTTTTATTACATAAATGCGAAACAAGTTCCACATTTTTGAAGCAAGGTTGTATTTCTGTGAAGACCCACTGCCATCAGGTTTATAAAAAGAAAATGATAAGATGGGGTACTAACTTGTGTAACATGGCTGCAAAAGCCATGAAGAAGTTTTGAATGTGTCCAGAAGCCTTTAAACTTACTAACCTGAGCTCATGATTACTCACTAGAGCTGAGTGACTTGTTGCTGAAACAGAAGATTATTGATCATCTATTGGACCAGCAGGTAAGATGGTTCATAATAAAAAACGACTTTGATGGACCCCCACTTCTTTCTGTTTCTTTATTCTCCACAGCTGACAAGGGGAAATGGCTCAGGTGATCCAGAGTTGGGACTAAACATCCGTTCTGGTTTGATTAGTTTTCAGTGACCTCAGCAACATGATTGATGTTGAAGATAATCTAGTCAGAGTGTGAAATTAAACACAGAGTTCCCGCTAAACCCCAATGACATGTTGAAGTCCATCTACTGTAGATTACATCCCCCTGGGAAGACTGTGGCTCATGGTCTGGTAAGTCAACTTAGAAGGATCCAAAAGAAATCTGAGGTGAGTCGCAGGTGACTGCAAAGGACCTCAGCTAGTCTGGCAGCACTGGTTTCAGTAGAGGCACTGAGGTCTGGATCCGGACTTTAATGGATCAGTAGGAGAACTGCAGGTCTTGTTCTGGACCCTATTGGATAGGTAAGAGAACTACAGATCTGGATCCGAACTCTAGAGTTTAGTAGTGGAACCGTAAGTCTGTATCTGCACCCTAGTATTCGGTAGAAGAACTGAGGTTAGGATCAGGTCCCTACTGATTGGTAGATGTACTGAGGTCTGGATCCGGACCCTGGCAGTTAGAGGAACCGCAGGTCCTCTTTTTTTCCACTTTTCTACAAATATTAAAATTACCCCCAAAAATAGAATACAGTTATTTAGCAGATTGAGAATAATTAAAAAAATATTTCTTGTTTGAAAGCTTTATGTTCTTCAGCAATCATGAAGAAGGTGAACCTGAAGTCCCTGTTGATGCAGGAACGTTGCTACAGGCTTCATCCTCAGAAACAGAAGAAACTCTTGAAGAACCAGAACATACAAGGTGCTCATTGAAACAGTTGCGTATTTTATTTTTATACAACCATAGCTGACTCATTTCCACTATATCTGGTCAGAAAAACGGTGTAAACCGTTTGGGGTCCTGTAACCGTCCTGAAACCGTCAGAAGTGAGTGATAAGTAAGATTCAGACTTGGTCTTTTTAAAGCGAGAGGAGCCTTTGTTTCGTAGCTACTCATCACTGTGACCAGCTACATTCACTAGATGATAGTTCAGAGGCGAACCCGGGATTTTCCCACCCTTTCACCTTCAACCTTCATTCACAAAATAGTCCTAATTCCACAAAACACATGACAAATAAACATTTATTAAAATGATGTATTTGACACCTAGAGTTTCATAACATTTTAGTGAAATTACAGATTGTTGGAAATGTCTCAAGTTCTAGAAGGATCCAGAAGCTTCTACGTGTTCTGGTTTGTGAAGTGGCAGCAGAACAAATGTCGAGTCCACACCAGCAGGAACAGACGGCTTTAATTACAGACAGGGTCGTGATGTCACAGAGACACATTTTCATTGAAAGCCTGTGTGTGACGCTTTCATCCCGCCAGGATATGTTTGACAAACTCAGTGTAGTTGATGTGTCCGTTGGCATCCTCCTGTCCTGCCATGAGACGGTCCACCTCATCTTCTGTCATCTTCTCCCCCAGTGTGGCAAGGACATGGCGTAGCTCCGCCCCCATCACCGTGCCATTTCCTTCCTTGTCGAAGACGCGCAACCCCTCCACGAAGTCCTCAAAGTTGCCCTGCTCCTTGGAACGTGCAACATGCTGCAGCATGGGCAGGAAGCTGTCAAAGTCCAGCAGCTGGACATTCATCTCCTCCGCCTTGGGCCTCCCCAGCAGCTTCAGCACCTCCTCGTTGGTGGGGTTGTGTCCCAGCGCCCGCAGCACATCGCCACACTGAGCATATCGGATCTTCATCTCGCCTGTAGGTGTCTCGTCGAACAGTGTGAAAGCATCCCGGAACTCCTCAATCTGGTCCGGGGTGAACTCCACCACAATGCTCTTCAGGTCTACCTCAGGGGGTTTGGGCTCTGGCTCCGCGGGCTTGGGCGGAGGGGGAGGCTCCTCCTTCTTGGTCTCCACCTTCTTCACCTCTGTCTTCTTGGGTTCCACCTTCTTCGGAGCCATGCTGCTGCAGACAGAGACTGAGGAGGGTCCTGTCCAGGCTTTATAGGAGCTGCGCGCTGGGCGAGAGAGGCAGGAATAAATTCTGGAGATGGAGAGAAGAGAGAGTGAGAGAGAGCAGACAGGCAACTGACCATAGATGGAAGAGAACTGAAATAGAACCACTCGAGATAAGAAGATGGTTTTATTCTGAGAGCACATAGAGCAGATCCAGCAGGTCAGCAGGTCCTGGTATGTCTAACAGACTTCTACTCCTGGTTTCAGTTCTAATAGTTCTGGGTTGATCTCTTCTAATACTGGTTTTAGCTCTGGTCCTGGTTTTTATTCCAATAGTCCTGGTTTAATCTCTTATGGTTTTGGTTTCAGTTCTACAAGCCCTGGGTCAACCTCTTCTAGTCCTGATTTCAGCTCTAGTCTTGGTTTCCATTCCAATAGTCCTGGGTTAATCTCTTATGGTTTTGGTTTCAGTTCTACAAGTCCTGGGTTAACCTCTTGTAGTCCTGGTTTCAGCTCTAGTTCTGGTTTCAGTTCTAATAGTTCTGGGTTGATCTCTTCTAATACTGGTTTCAGCTCTGGTCCTGGTTTCAGTTCTACTTCTGGTTTCAGCTCTAGTCCTGGTTTCAGTTCTACAAGTCCTGAGTTAACCTCTTCAAGTCATGGTTTCAGCTCTGGTCCTGGTTTCAGTTCTACAAGTCCTGGATTACCATCTTCTAGTCCTGGTTTCAGTTCTACAAGTCCTGGGTTACCATCTTCTAGACCTGGTTTCAGTTCTGGTCCTTCGTTTCAGTTCCAATAGTCCTAGGTCAACCTCTTCTAATACTGGTTTCAGCTCTAGACCTGGTTGTGGCTCTACTTCTGGTTGGAGCTCTAGTCCTGATTTCAGCTCTAGTCATGGTTTTCGTTCCAATAGTCCTGGGTTAATCTCTTATGGTTTTGGTTTCAGTTCTACAAGCCCTGGGTCAACCTCTTCTAGTCCTGGTTTCAGTTCTAGTCCTCGTTTCAGTTCTATAAGTCCTGGGTCAACCTCTTCTAGTCCTGGTTTCAGTTCTGGTCCTCGTTTCAGTTCTAATAGTCCTGGGTCAACCTCTTCTAATGCTGGTTTTGGCTCTAGTCCTGGTTTCAGTTCTACAAGTCCTGGGTTAACCTCTTCTAGTCCTGATTTCAGCTCTAGTCCTGGTTTTTGTTCCAATAGTCCTGGTTTCAGTTCTACAAGCCCTGGGTCAACCTCTTCTAGTCCTGGTTTCGGCTCTAGTTCTGGTTTCGGCTCTAGTCCTGGTTTCAGCTCTAGTCCTGGTTTCAGCTCTACTTCTTGTTTCAGCTCTAGTCCTGGTTTCTGTTCCAATAGTCCTGGGTTAATCTCTTATGGTTTTGGTTTCCCTTCTACAAACCCTGGGTCAACCTCTTGTAGTCCTGGTTTCGGCTCTAGTCCTGGTTTCGGCTCTAGTCCTGGTTTCAGCTCTACTTCTTGTTTCAGCTCTAGTTCTGGTTTCGGCTCTAGTCCTGGTTTCAGTTCTACAAACCCTGGGTTACCATCTTCAAGACCTGGTTTCAGTTCTGGTCCTGGTTTCAGTTCTACAAGTTCTGGGTTAATCTCTTCTAGTCCTGGTTTCAGCTCTAGTCCTGGTTTTAGTTCTACAAGTCCTGGGTTAATCTCCTCTAGTCGTAGTTTCAGCTCTAGTCGTGGTTTCATCTCTAGTCATGGTTTTGGCTCTAGTCCTGGTTTCAGTTCTACAAGTCCTGAGTTAACCTCTTGTAGTCTTGGTTTCAGCTCTGGTCCTAGTTTCAGTTCTAATAGTCCTGGGTTAATCTCTTCTAATACTGGTTTCAGCTCTAGTCCTGGTTTCAGTTCTACTTCTGGTTTCAGCTCTAGTTCTGGTTTCGGCTCTTGTCCTGGTTTCAGTTCTACAAGTCCTGGGTTACCATCTTCCTGACCTGGTTTCAGTTCTGGTCCTGGTTTCAGTTCTAATAGTCCTGGGTCAACCTCTTGTAGTCCTGGTTTCAGCTGTAGTCCTGATTTCAGTTCTACAAGTCCTGGGTTAACCTCTTCTCGTCTTGGTTTCAGTTCTCTAAGTCCTGGGTTAACCTCTTGTAGTCCTGGTTTCAGCTCTGGTCCTGGTTTCAGTTCTACAAGTCCTGGGTTAATCTCTTCTAGTCCTGGTTTCGGCTGTCGTTCTGGTTGCAGCTCTAGTTCTGGTTTTGGCTCTACTTCTGGTTGCAGCTCTAGTCCTGGTTTCAGCTCTGGTACTGATTTTGGCTCTACTTCTAGTTTCAGCTCTAGTCCTGGTTTCAGTTCTACAAGTCCTGGGTTACCATCTTCTACACCTGGTTTCAGTTCTAGTCCTCGTTTCAGTTCTATAAGTCCTGGGTTAACCTCTTCTAGTCCTGGTTTCAGTTCTGGTCCTGGTTTCAGTTCTAATAGTCCTGGGTCAACCTCTTCTAATGCTGGTTTTGGCTGTAGTCCTGGTTTCAGTTCTACAAGTCCTGGGTTAACCTCTTCTAGTCCTGATTTCAGCTCTAGTCCTGGTTTTTGTTCCAATAGTCTTGGGTTAATCTCTTATGGTTTTGGTTTCAGTTCTACAAGCCCTGGGTCAACCTCTTCTAGTCCTGGTTTCGGCTCTAGTCCTGGTTTCGGCTCTAGTTCTGGTTTCGGCTCTAGTCCTGGTTTCAGCTCTAGTCCTGGTTTCAGCTCTAGTCCTGGTTTCAGCTCTACTTCTTGTTTCAGCTCTAGTCCTGGTTTCGGCTCTAGTCCTGGTTTCAGTTCTACAAGCCCTGGGTCAACCTCTTCTAGTCCTGGTTTCGGCTCTAGTCCTGGTTTCGGCTCTAGTCCTGGTTTCGGCTCTAGTCCTGGTTTCGGCTCTACTTCTTGTTTCAGCTCTAGTTCTGGTTTCGGCTCTAGTCCTGGTTTCAGTTCTACAAGTTCTGGGTTACCATCTTCAAGACCTGGTTTCAGTTCTGGTCCTGGTTTCAGTTCTACAAGTTCTGGGTTAATCTCTTCTAGTCGTGGTTTCAGCTCTTGTCGTGGTTTCATCTCTAGTCATGGTTTTGGCTCTAGTCCTGGTTTCAGTTCTACAAGTCCTGAGTTAACCTCTTGTAGTCTTGGTTTCAGCTCTGGTCCTAGTTTCAGTTCTAATAGTCCTGGGTTAATCTCTTCCAATACTGGTTTCAGCTCTAGTCCTGGTTTCAGTTCTACTTCTGGTTTCAGCTCTAGTTCTGGTTTCGGCTCTAGTCCTGGTTTCAGTTCTACAAGTCCTGGGTTACCATCTTCCAGACCTGGTTTCAGTTCTGGTCCTGGTTTCAGTTCTAATAGTCCTGCATTAACCTCTTGTAGTCCTGGTTTCAGCTGTAGTCCTGATTTCAGTTCTACAAGTCCTGGGTTAACCTCTTCTAGTCTTGGTTTCAGTTCTCTAAGTCCTGGGTTAACCTCTTGTAGTCCTGGTTTCAGCTCTGGTCCTGGTTTCAGTTCTACAAGTCCTAGGTTAATCTCTTCTAGTCCTGGTTTTGGCTGTCGTTCTGGTTGCAGCCCTAGTTCTGGTTTTGGCTCTACTTCTGGTTGCAGCTCTAGTCCTGGTTTCAGTTCTGGTACTGATTTTGGCTCTACTTCTAGTTTCAGCTCTAGTCCTGGTTTCAGTTCTACAAGTCCTGGCTTAACCTTTTCTAGTCCTGGTTTCGGTTCTAGTTCTAGTTGCAGCTCTAGTCCTGGTTTTGGCTCTAGTACTGGTTTCAGTTCTACAAGTCCTGGGTTAACCTCTTCTAGTCCTGGTTTTGGTTCTAATGCTGGTTTTACTTTTACAAGTCCTGGCTTAACCTCTTCTAGTCCTGGTTTCGGTTCTAGTTCTAGTTGCAGCTCTAGTCCTGGTTTTTGCTCTAGTACTGGTTTCAGTTCTACAAGTCCTGGGTCAACCTCTTCTAGTTCTGGTTTTGGCTCTACTTCTGGTTGCAGCTTTAGTCCTGGTTTCGGCTCTAGTCCTAGTTTCAGTTCTACAAGTCCTGGCTTAACCTCTTCTAGTCCTGGTTTTGGTTCTAGTTCTATTTGCAACTCTAGTCCTGGTTTTGGCTCTAGTTCTAGTTTCAGTTCTACAAGTCCTGGCTTAACCTCTTCTAGTCCTGGTTTTGGTTCTAGTTCTAGTTGCAGCTCTAGTCCTGGTTTTGGCTCTAGTCCTGGTTTCAGTTCTACTTCTGGTTTCAGCTCTAGTTCTGGTTTCGGCTCTGGTCCTGGTTTCAGTTCTACAAGTCCTGGCTTAACCTCTTCTAGTCCTGGTTTCGGTTCTAGTTCTAGTTGCAGCTCTAGTCCTGGTTTTGGCTCTAGTCCTGGTTTCAGTTCTACTTCTGGTTTCGGCTCTGGTCCTGGCTTCAGTTCTACAAGTCCTGGCTTAACCTCTTCTAGTCCTGGTTTCGGTTCTAGTTCTAGTTGCAGCTCTAGTCCTGGTTTTGGCTCTAGTACAGGTTTCAGTTCTACAAGTCCTGGGTCAACCTCTTTTAGTTCTGGTTTTGGCTCTAGTACTGGTTTCAGTTCTACAAGTCCTGGGTCAACCTCTTCTAGTTCTGGTTTTGGCTCTAGTACTGGTTTCAGTTCTACAAGTCCTGGGTTAACCTCTTCTAGTCCTGGTTTTGGCTCTAGTTCTAGTTGCAACTCTAGTCCTGGTTTTGGCTCTAGTACTGGTTTCAGTTCTACAAGTCCTGGGTCAACCTCTTCTAGTCCTGGTTTTGGCTCTAGTTCTAGTTGCAGCTCCAGTCCTGGTTTCGGCTCTAGTCCTGGTTTCAGTTCTAATAGTCATCGAGGTTACCAGTTTAACACAGGTTTGTTTGGTTGCAGCGAGACAAAGTACTGGCTGAAACCACTCTTCAGAGAGCTTTGGATGACGTCACAGGGAGCCTGGTTAGTCCTCTTCGTCTCGTCTCTGCTCCGCATCTCTCCCCAGTCCTCCCCAGTTTATTTTGGCATTGTTATCTCTGTGGCGACAATCCTATTTGAAGGCTCTTCCATTAACATTCCAGCTGTGATAAGGAAAGGAGTTACCCATGATGAAAACCACAAGTGCTCTGAGGGTTTGGCGTGGTCCAAAGACTGTAATAAAATATATAGTTGGTTGGTCAGGTTATAAATATTACATAAACAGTTTTCCCACATCTGCTGAATACTTAGCCAGGTTCATCCAGCTGCACTCTCCTAGAGTCGTGGTCAGTAAGAGCCACATGTGCAAGTCTTCTGGAGGGAAGATGAAACATCTTTCTTCAAGCCTGTGGCAACTGTCTTAAATATTTTCCCCTTGAGAATAATCTTTCTCACTGTAGAACATTGATCTCCAAATACTTTAGAAATTACTTTAATTCTAAATCTCTTACCAGACTGATATGCAGCAACGACTGTTTCCTTAATAACACCACTGGCGTGTTTCCCTTTTGGCAGATTGAAACTCTAAATCTGCTAAATCATAAATCTGTTTATGTAATAATTGCTCAGGGGTCATGTTCCGGGTCTCTGGAAAGCGCCTAGAGACAACTTGTGTTGTAATAGACGCTATATAAATAAAATTGAATTGAATTGAATTGAAATGCTTTTATAAAAGTTAGATTCAACAACCTCTCCCTCTCATCCCCACCTCTGAAAGAGCTTCATACCAAGTCTGAAAGCCTCAGCTCTACTGCTGAAGCGGCAGCTCGGAGCTCTGACTATGAGGGTGTCGGCATTTGTCATGGTGGCAGTCCTTGAACCTGGCGGTGGACACCTTAGGTAAAAGAGGCTGCCAACATGAAAAAGATGTAAAATCAAGCAAGGCTAGCTTCCAGAACTCTGCAGGCAGCTGACAGGAACCAGCAGGCCAGGTGGACTGTGGCCTTGGTGGTTTGTGAGGCCAAGACTTGGGTGAGGAGGAGTTTGGTGGGGACGTGGAGACTGACATTCTGAACATGACCCAGATTAATTTGACATAAACAATGGGTAAAAACGTCCCTTTAAGAGGGAAGAAACCTGGACCAGGACCTGGATCATAAGGGGGAAGAAACCTGGACCAGGACCTGGACCATAAGGGGGGACCCTCCTGCTGAAGACCAGCAGGTAGAACAGGAAGTAGAGAGAAGAGACACAGACACACCGTCAAAGGTACCAAAGACCAGATCCATCAGTATAATCATCTGTTACTGGAGAACTGAGAGTTTTCTGTCCATCAGACTGGTACCTGGTTAGTTGGTGGACTACAGAGACCACTATCTAAACAGGTGTAGACAGCAGACACTGAGGTGGTCAGAGGTGGGACTGCAGGTCAGTGGATCATGTTGGGGTCCCCCTGCAGCAGGTCTACAGCAGCAGATCCAGATGAAGCTGTGTTGAAGACCAGCTGCTCCAGTCTGGTCCTGCAGCTGCAGCTGTGACTACTGGTCCTGACACACTAAAGTTTACACTAACTGCAGGCCATCGAAACACCATCTAATCCCGTTCTAAGGTGTTTGGGACACAAACAAACACGAACAACAACTTCAGTTTTATCGGAAATTAGAAGCAAAAAATGAGTGGACATTCAGTTCTTGATGTCCTTAAGACACACCTGAAAAAGTCCTCATCTTTGTATGCAATGCTCTGCCCTGCAGTTTCCAGAGCGTCCAGCCAGAGGTTGACCTTTACCAGAGGAGTGAAGACGAGGAGAAGGAGGAGCTGTTTCTGACCAATCAGCAGGAGATCCACCAGAGAATCACCCTGAAGTCCGAGGTAGGGCCCCGCCCCCTCACCTGTCCACCTCACATCACCGATCTCACCTGTGTCCTGACTGTGATCTCTGCCTTTTCAGGAGGAGGAGGGGCCAGACGTGAAGGCAGCCACTCCTGAGATCTTATTGGTCCACGCCACAGTGTTCCCCAACAAAGGTCAGTGTCCCACAGATGAGTCATGACACAAAACGGCAACAACCAATCAGAGGTCCTCTGGTCAGCAGAGCCGTCTCTGTCCATAGACACTATACCATTCCGGGGTGTAGACCCCTGGGGTCCAGCAGAGGCCCTCAATCTGCAAGGTCAGGTCAAGGTCATCATGCTGTGACAATGCAGGACATTGAAGACCTGAAGGTATGACTCAGATGTCCATCATCTGGGATCTGAACAGCCTTAAATTAAAATTTATAGGTTTGTAAAAGTCCCAGTTTTGGAGCTCTATCCATAGCCTGGCAAACATTAATGGAAATGCCCTCGGCGACATCACCCACAGAGTCTGAACACACTAGAGGCGGTAGGTCCAACTCCTTCATCCATGGATGAAGATAGCTGCTGCCTGCTGCTCAGCCAGAAAAATCCCAGAGCACCGCTTCAGACAGTTTCATCCAGTCTCAGCCAGCTGAGCAGCAAAACATAATTTCCACTCACAGAAAACGTTATTTCCATTTGAAGGTTAAAATACCATTTTGCTGTTTTTGGCCTCCCCGCCACTGGCAGTGTGGTGGGTATAGAGCGTTGAAGCCTCGCCCCACAGGATGAGCCGAGGGTAAAAAGGGGTAAAATACTTTTGAAAATGACCAAAGTCCACAGCTTAATTCTAAGCTTTGCAAATCTCCTTTTATTTTACAAAAAACACATATTTGACCAGCCCTTTTCCTTCACTCCTCGCAGAAAACCCCCCCCTTTTTGCTCCAGCCTGATCGTCTGCCCCAGGTGCCTTGATGAGCAGGAAATTGGGAGCAGCCTTGGTCCTGGAGCTGTCATCACGTGTGCACTCCGTGAAGCCACGCCCTATGCAACCTCAGTGAGGGGAGGTCACCTGAACCCTCACAGGCAGGTTGTGGTGCTACACTTCAATCTGTGCATCAGACACAGCCACCAGCTGCTGGAGAAGAATACAGGCTTCACACTATGTATGTGAACTGTAGAAGTACACCAACCTGAAGGATGAGGCTGCGGGTCCTGAGATCCCTGAGACGTCCAACTCCAACCACTGATGTAAGGAGTCACTGTCCAGGTGCAGAACAAGCAGATGTAGATGATGGACGGACGCACGGACGCACAGACAGACGGATGAAGGGATGGGTGATGGACGGACGGACGGATGAATGGATGGACGGATGGACGGATGGACGGATGTTTAATGGATAGATGGATGGATGGACGGAGGGAAGGACGGAGGGAAGGACGGATGATGGACGGACGGACGGATGTTTAATGGATAGATGGATGGACGGACGGAGGGACGGACAGATGATGGACGGACGGATGATGGATGGACGGACGGACGGACAGATGATGGATGGACGCAAGGACAGACGGATGTTTAAAGGATAGATGGATGGACGGACGGAGGGACGGACAGATGATGGACGGACGGATGATGGATGGACGGACGGACGGACAGATGATGGATGGACGCAAGGACAGATGGATGTTTAAAGGATAGATGGATGGACGGACGGAGGGACGGATGATGAACGGATGATGGATGATTATTGGATAGATGGATGGACGGACGGAGGGACGGACAGATGATGGACGGACGGACGGACGGATGGACGGATGTTTAAAGGATAGATGGATGGACGGACGGAGGGACGGATGATGAACGGATGATGGATGATTATTGGATAGAGGGATGGACGCACAGACAGACGGACAGATGATGGATGGACGACAGATGATGGATGGACGGACGGACGGACAGACAGACAGATGATGGATGGACGGACGGACGGACAGATGATGGACGCACGGACAGACGGACAGATGATGGACGGACGGACAGACGGACAGATGATGGACAGACGGACGGACGGACAGATGATGGATGGACGGACGGACGGACAGATGATGGACGGACGGACGGACGGACAGATGATGGATGGACGGACGGACGGATGATGGATGATTAAAGGATGGATGAGCAGATGGAGTTGACGGTGTCCAACAAAAAAATAGTGAAACTTACTTTTTAACATAAAATATGTTCCGCTACAAGTCCTGAGGTCAAGAGGATTTGAAATCCTCACCTTTGAAAACATATGATTTACACGTGAAACGTGAACGAAAGACCACATGTACCACGTTCTTAAACATATATCATAACTGAAGTGATTCCAAGCTGAATCCAAAGTAAACTGATCAGTTTCCTGTTCGTGTGTCGTGAAGATGTGAAGACACGTCAGGGATGGTTGTGAGGACCACAGACGTCCATCATGAAAGGAGATGAAGTCTCGTTCTCACTGACACCACAACAGTGTTGATGATCTGATTCAGTAAGAAAAGTCGGAGGTCAGTTATAACATTACAAGGTTATATTATTAAGTACATTTCCTGTAAATGACTGTGTAAAGTCATGTGAGTGGTCAACTGTGGAAGCTTCGGCACAACTAGAAAACATTAAAGAGTAATGAGTAATGAGAGTAAAGAGAAATGTAACATGTCACTGATGTGACTTAATATATGAATGCTTTTTAATTGAATGTAAATGTGGCCTTCTTGTCTTTGTCTCTGCAAATGTACACAACAAAATCATAAAATGTCCAAATTAGACAACATCAATAAAATCCACTATTTTGCATTCAGATACATGATATCTCCAATTTCACATGTCTAAACTACTTTTTTGGTGTAAGACACAGGATGCATATATATATTTGGCCAGGTGTATAATTATTTGTTTTACATAAAGCAGGCTTAAATGAGGGCGTTGTTCGTCCACCTTCAGTTACGGCATCGATTCTTAAAATCATTAAAAAAACATAAAACATTAAAAAAGAGTGCAGATACACTAACGTTTAACATGAACAGTCACAAACCTGTATGAACACACGAAACCCACAGCTCTTCTAGCAAGGAACTACAACACCCACGATGCACTGCGGTCAACTCAACCCCAGCGCGCTGCACTCTTTTCTTTTACATCGTAAACCGGAGGAAAAGCCACCAAATAAATAATTTTTCTGGGCCTCAACTTTTGAAGTTAATATTTTTTAACTAGCTTTTTTTCGTTATCTTCATCATCATATTGAAATTGCTCTACTTGAGGGCGGAGACTGGGAGGAGCGTGCTGTTCACGCATCAGTTTTCAGTTTCACGTACGTGGATGCGGGTGTACACACAGTCTTGAACATCTGAATTTTGAGATTCTGCGTCAAGAGCAGGAGTTTAAGTTGTCAGGGTCTTGTTCTCGTCTGCGTGCTGTCTTGGAGAAGACCTCAGACATGGAGAAGTTTTTATTTGCTGTTGGTCCAATGTAGTAGATTCATTTAGTAAAATTAAGGAATTAATATTCCAAACTGCTTCAGGTATGTCTGAGTAAAATCTCAAACCCTGTTGATCTGCTTTTCTGTTTGACCTTGATTAAACTTTAATGTGTAGTCATTTATGTGCATTTGTGAGGCCCGTGGGTGAGGAGAAACGCTGTCTGGCTCCACATGAATGGACTTCCACAATGCAGGAATGTGTGTTCTTTTCAGTTCTTGTCTGTGCTACCTCAGGAGGACCTCGCTGGACCAGAGTCTGCGCTTCATAAAGGTGAACGTCATTTCTGGTCTCCAGCTTTGGGCTGAGTTTGGGTGGAGGTTGGAGAGATGTCCTCAGAAGGATGGTTATGTGAGCATGTGTGTGTTTAGGGAGAATGGAGCGGGGCAGGATTTGGAGGCCTCTTTCTGGTTGCCATAGAAACCGTGATGTAAGCCCAGGCTGGGGGACAGGGGCCTTTCTTTCTTACATTGTGTGTGTGTGTGTGTGTGTGTGTGGGGGGGGGGGGTTGCTAGAGGAGTTTCAGTTGTTTCAGGATTGAGTCGACATGAGAAACGAGGAGCAAACAGCAGGACGACGAAGAGGAGGACACGCTGGCGTGACTCGGTTGTTCACGTGAAGAAACTCCTGCTGAGGGACTTCAGGTGCGGTACGTCTCTGTCTCTCTGTTTGTTGTTCAGTTTTGGTGAAAACTGTAGCGATAAATGTCTTCCAGCAGGGACGTTTCGAGCTTGGAGTAAAAGTCCAGACTGATGGACAAGTTTAGACCTTGAAGATGATCCATGATGATCATTTTTTTTTGTCCCAGTTCAAGAAGAAAACACATTTGTTCCAAAGTTCCAGTCCAGATGAGATATAAACCTAATTCACTGCTACCCGTGGAGCTGATGCTGGAGGGTTTTAGTACAATAAGAAAAAAATCTAACATTTACAGCCTGGATAGGGAGGTAGAAGTACAAATAAACAAACAGCCCAAAAAGTCAAACTTGCAGGTTGGAATGTACAAAAATAATTCCAGTAAAACTTTAAGATTTTCACAGATGTTGATTTTATTTTGGGAGCTACAAATAAAGACAAAAACTATAATTTCTGCAGTTGCTCAACCAACCACTAGGGTCTGGATCCAGACCTGCAGTTCCTCTACCAACCTTTAGGGTCGCATCAGCAGATCTGCAGTTCATCTTTAAACCACTAGGGTCTGCATCTAGACCTGCAGTTCCTCAACCAACCACTGGCATTTAGATCCTGACGGGCAGTTCCTCTATAGCCTACTGCACTGCATCCACACCTGGAGTTTCTTTACCAACCACTAGGGTCTAGATCCAGACCTGCAGTTTCTCTACAACTCTAGGGTCAGTTGTAGGGTCTACAACTGGGGTCTGCATTGGCAGACCTGCAGTCAGTAAACCAGGAGGCTCAGGATCCAGACCTGGAATTCCTCTACCGACCACTCGGGTTATGTAATTTGCGATTCTAACAAGGTGCAAAGTAAAATAGACTCGGTGTTGATTCCCCGTCTTCCAAAAGTTCACCAAGTGCGACGTGATAGTGGTGTTAACCAAAATAAGCTCGTAAAAATAAAAACCAATACGCATTTAGTTCCAACTACAGACCAGAAAGTTAGATGTGGATTACTAAATATACGATCTTTAAGCTTCAAGTCTCTATTAGTAAACGATCTAATTACTGAGACCCGGAGTGACATTTTCTGCTTAACAGAAACGTGGCTCCAAGAGGAAGAGTTTGTTAGTTTAAATGAATCGACGCCGCGACCTGACTCTAGACTGTTTGGTTCCTGTAGACCTCCCTGACCTGTTTCTAGACTGTTTGGTTCCTGTAGACCTCCCTGACCTGTTTCTAGACTGTTTGGTTCCTGTAGTTTTTAAAGTCGCAGTAATCAAACCATTACTTAAAAACCCCTCTCTTAACCAGACATTTTATCTAATTATAGACCGATTTCCAACCTTCCATTTATCTCTAAAATTCTGGAAAAGGTCGTTGCAGCAGCTGTGTGACCGTTTGTATAGAAATGAAATATTTGAAGTTTCTCAGTCAGGGTTCAGATGCATCATAGCACAGAAACAGCACTGGTTCCAGTCTCCAATGACCTTCTTATGGCCTCAGATACTGGATTAGTGTCCATACTGGTTCTGCTGGACCTCAGATGATGGATTAGTGTCCATACTGATTCTGCTGGACCTCAGATGATGGATTAGTGTCCACACTGGTTCTGCTGGACCTCAGATGATGGATTAGTGTCCATACTGGTTCTGCTGGACCTCAGATAATAGGTTAGTGTCCATACAGGTTCTGCCGGACCTCAGATGATGGATTAGTGTCCATACTGGTTCTGCTGGACCTCAGATGATGGATTAGTGTCCATACAGGTTCTGCTGGACCTCAGATGATGGATTAGTGTCCATATAGGTTCTGCTGGACCTCAGATGATGGATTAGTGTCCATACTGGTTCTGCTGGACCTCAGATGATGGGTTAGTGTCCACACTGGTTCTGCTGGACCTCAGTGCTGCTTTTGATACTATAGATCACAACATTTTACTGCAGAGACTAGAGTATGTTGTTGGGATTAAAGGGACAGCTCTAGATTGGTTTAAATCAGATCTGTCTGATAGATTCCAGTTTGTTCATGTTCAAGAGGTTTCTTCAGTACAGATGAGGGTCTGCTATGGTGTCCCGCAGGGTTCAGTTCTAGGACCAATCCTGTTCTTAAGGACATCATGTACTGGATGTCCAGAAATTTTTTACTACTAAATTCTGATAAAACAGAGGTTGTTGTTTGTGGTCCCAAGCAGCTCAGAAAGGGATTAGATGGTGTTGCGATGTCCTCCAGTAAAGCTGTGAGAAACCTTTTTTTTTTTTTTCCATTACCATTCTTGTCAGTATGGACATCATGCACACCACGTATGTATGATACACACCGAAATTGGACCTCTGCTTTTAACCCATCAACTAGTTTCAAGGCCCTTAATTAGCAAGGTTAAGGGCCATGCTCAGGGGCCCCCAGTGATCTAACATTGTAGGCACCTGGGCTTGAACCTGGGTCCTCCGTGCCCAAGCCCACCACTAGGTCACCACTCCCTTAACCTGTGTTATTCGGTTGGTTTCTTCCCTCTTAAAGGGGAGTTCATCTTGCAACTGTTTGGTTTAAGGTTTTTCTTCCACAAGGGGAGTTTTTACCTGCCGTTACCTCAATTTTATTTATATAGCGTCTATTGCAACATAAGTCGTCTCCAGGATCTTTCCAGAGAACATAACATGACCACCGATCAATAATTACATAAACAACGGCAGGTAAAAACTCCCCTTTAAGGGGGAAGAAACCTGGACCAGGACCTGGATCATAAGGGGGGACCCTCCTGCTGAAGACCAGCCGGGTAGAACAGAAAGTAGAGAGAAGAGACACAGACACAACGTCAAAGGTACAAAAGACAATCTAGTGGAGTTTTTTGCTGAAATCTTATTTCTAATTGTTGAAACACCAAAGATCCGACTAGATTCAGAGATGGACTGTGGAAAGCTAAGTTGATGTTGTTATTGGATTGCTAGATCAGTGAGTTTTTTTCATGTCAGAGTGGTCATCTATACATCTTATATCTGTGGAGTACTAGCTGACAGGCTGGTGTTGGTAGCACGGAGTACCTGGTCTTGATGGTGACACTGTATTAAGCTGAGGAGGACATAGTATCTCCAAAATAAGCTCTTTTGTTTGGTGTGCGGCTGATATCGTGTTTGTGCGGCTGGAAACAGTTGTGCCTCTGTTCCCAGGGCCTCTTTAGGCTATTATTTTATCTACCTAATTTTTAACATGAGGTGTGTTTTTTCTGTGCAAAATAAAATAATATTTCCTACTGTCGTCCTTCTCTCTAAGTCTCCTTCACTGACTGACACCATCCTCCACACCGTCATGGCTGACAAAGACCTTTCAGGTTCCTCCTCATCTTCAGCTGCTCACATCAGCAGCATGTTACCCAGATCCTCTCCGGCTCTTCACGAGAATGGGAGTCTGGAAGAATTACCAGGATGTCATTGTCCCAGCAACACCAGTCATGCCTCCAGCAGCAGCTCCCCCCGCAGGACCTTCATGTCTCTGTCAGGCTTCTTGAGTTCTGGAGCAGGGTTTCGATCTGACGGTGAGTCTGGTGTAGGTAGACCCGGAGGCCAGAGCCCTGGTTGTGCCTTCAAAAAAAGGACTCCCACCTACAAAAGAAAGGTAAACTTTCTATTAGATCCACAGACTGAATTTTAACAGCTTAGGTATGGACCAAAACCAGTATAAACTAACACTAATATACACCAAAGATGGTATGGACCAAGGCCAATGTAAAACCCGACTAGCATGGACTAAGACTTGTATTGACCAAGACTACTCTAATCCAAAACCAGTATACACCAAGACTAGAATGGACCAGGATAAGTAAGGACCAAGACTAGTATGTACGAAGACCGGTATACACTAAGACCAGAATGTACCAAGACTGGTATGGACAAAGACTTGTTTGGACCAAAACCAATATGGACCATCACTAGTAAGGACAGCAACAATTATGGACCAAGGCCACTGTAGACCAACACCAGCATGGACCAAGACCACTATAGACCAAAATCAGTGAGGACTATGACTTGTATGGTCTAAAACTACTATGGACTAAGAATAGTATGGACCAACACTAGTATGGACTAAAATAAGTATGTACTAAGACCAGGATTAACCAAGACCAGTATGGCCAAAGACTAGTATGGACTAAAATCAGTATGTTCTAAGACCAGAATGAACCAAGACCAGTATGGACAAAGACTAGTATGGACTAAAATCAATATGTACTAAGACCAGGATGAACCAAGACCAGTATGGACCAAGACCAGTATGGACCAAGACCAGTATGGACTAAGACCAGTATGTACTAAGACCAGTATGGACAAAGACTAGTATGGACTAAGATCAGTATGGACTAAGATCAGGATGAACCAAGACTAGTATGGACTAAGATCAGTATGTACTTAGATCAGGATGAACCAAGACTAGTATGGACTAAGATCAGTATGTACTTAGATCAGGATGAACCAAGACTAGTATGGACTAAGATCAGTATGTACTTAGATCAGGATGAACCAAGACTAGTATGGACTAAGATCAGTATGTACTTAGATCAGGATGAACCAAGACCAGTATGGACTAAGATCAGTATGTACTTAGATCAGGATGAACCAAGACTAGAATGGACTAAGATCAGTATGTACTTAGATCAGGATGAACCAAGACTAGTATGGACAAAGATCAGTATGTACTTAGATCAGGATGAACCAAGACCAGTATAGACAAAGACTAGTATGGACTAAAATCAATATGTACTAGGACCAGGATGAACCAAGACTAGTATGGACCAAGACTAGTATGGACAAATACCAGTGTGGACAAAGACTAGTATGGACAAAGATCAGTATGGACTAAGATCAGGATGAACCAAGACCAGTATGGACAAAGACTTGCATTGAGAAAGAGTAGTATGGGCTAAGCCCACTAAGGAATAAGACTAGTATGGACCAAGGCCAGTATAGACCAATATTAGTATATACCAAGAATAGTAAGGACCAAGGTCTACATGGACACCAGAGACCAGTATGGACCATTGACCATTAACAGTCCTTTGACTGTTTGCTCAGCTTCATCATTGGAGTGAGGAGTGTGAGGGGATGAAAGTGGTGTAAGATACCACAGCTGTCACAAGTCTGAACCCTTCTACAGCAAACTGTGGACATCATCTGTTAAATAAGGACTGAGCTTTCAGTCTTTCAATGACAGTACGACTGCGCTGGTCTTTAAGTTCATTCACTTCGATGAATTGTGAGTGGCAAGGCAAGGCAAGGCAAGGCAAGGCAAGGCAAGGCATGGCATGGCAAGGCAAGGCAAGGCATGGCAAGGCAAGGCATGGCATGGCAAGGCAAGGCAAGGCAAGGCAAGGCAAGGCAAGGCAAGGCATGGCATGGCATGGCATGGCAAGGCAAGGCAAGGAAAATTTATTTGTGTAGCACACTTCAACATGAAGATGGTTCAAAGTGCTTTACAGAGACATTGAAACATCACAGAAGTAAGAAGCATGATTTAAAATGTAAACAAGAGAAAGAAGAAAAACAGATATAAGAGCAGATTTGTGTCTTTGTTCAAGTGCAGCTGAGACCAGGAGAGTCTCCAACCTGGATTTAGTTTCAGCTGATCTGAGTCTTTCTGGGAGTTTCTTCCAGACATGTGGAGCAGAGATGCTGCAGGAAGCTTCTCCATGTCTGGTTCTGACTCTGGGAACTGGTAAAAAACCAGATCCAGGTGACCTGAGGGGTCTGAAGGTTCATACTGGGTCAGGAGGTCACGGATGTATTTGGGTCCTGGACCATTCCGATCTTTATAGACCAGCATCAGGACTTTAAACTCTGTCCTCTGATGGACAGGCAGCCAGTGTAGAGACCTCAGAGCTGGACTGATGTGGTCCAGTTGTCTGGTCTTAATGAGGACTGGAGCAGCAGAGTTCTGGATGAGCTGCAGTTGTCTAACTGATGTTTTAGGAGGACCTGTGAAGATGCTGGTACAATAATCAAACCTACTGAAGATGAATGCAGGACTAGTTTCTGCAGGTCCTGCTGAGACATCAGACCTTTTAACCTTGATATGTTCTTGAGGTGATAGTAGGTGACCTTGTTATTGCCCTGATGTGTTTTTCCAAATGTAGGTCCGAGTCCATCACTACACCCAGATTTCTGGCCTGGTTGGTGGTTTTTAGGGGTCTAGATTGAAGCTCTGTGGTGACCTGTGATCGTTTCTCTTTGGCTGCAAAGACAATCACCTCAGTTTAGTTTTGTTTAGCTGGAGAAAGTTGTGGTACATCCAGTCATTAATCTCCTCTGTGCATTTACCAAGAGCCTGTACAGGCCTCTGTCTCCTGGTGACATTGTTATATATATATCAGTGTGTCATCTGCATACCTGTGGTAGTTCATTTTGTTGTTCTTTATAATCTGGGCCAGTGGGAGCATGTAGACGTTAAACAGAAGAGGCCCCAGGATGGAACCTTGGGGAACTCCACATGTGATTCTTGTCTGCTCAGGTGTAAAATTACCTATTGACACAAAGTATTTACTGTTCTCGAAATATGATTTGAACCAGTTTAGTGCAGTTCTGTAAAGACCTGTCCAGTTCTCCAGTGGTTTCAGTGATATATTGTGGTCAGCTGTACCAAATGCAGCACTGAGATCCTTGAGTCGTAGCAGGAAGCAGGGCCCAAACAAAATGCCCTAGGAAAAAACAGAAAAACATTCAGCAAACAGGTTTTAAATGCTCAGTCAAAAGCAACCAAAAATCCCATAACTCTGTCACTGGACACTAAACATCAAACACAGCCGAACTCTGTAAACAGTCAAACTCTCAATAACATGAAACAATATCCATTCATTACATTTATTCAACCATCCATCTATCAAGACATGTATCAGACTTCAGTAGTGCAACCCCCACACCCAAAACGGACATCAGTTCCACGTCCGTTCAGGCTATGTGGGTTAAGGTTGGCAGGTGGTCTCATAAGGCTGTCCGCTCTGTCGTAGAAAGACTAAGACCAATACAATATTTCCATCGCACTCCCTCCCTCTCCGCTTGAGATCTGTAGACTCTTTGATCTTTTTTAGAAAGCAGCTAAAACCATATCTTTTTAGACTTGATTTTGCTTAGTTGTATCTGTTTTTATATTTTATGTTTTGTTTAGTTTCCAGTGTTGTACAGTGAGGTACAGAGAAGACCTGGTTCAAGATCTCACTGTTGTCTTCAGCTGGACACCTTTTTGTGGTCACTGCTGTTGACACTTTTGTGTGACTGAAATCGTCGTCTCAGAGAAACCCAGGAACGATCAGACCGGCCCACATCCGACCAAGTAACCTTTGAAATGCTCAGACCCTCAGAGACCAGTAGGTCCAGACTGCATCCGCTATTGTACGTGGCCTTTGTTACATGCTGAGTCGGCCCAAAGTGGTCCAGACTGAGGGTTGTCCACATGGATGCTAAAATCCCAACAATAATGACCCGGTCAAAACCAACACAGATCACAGACAACAGTTCACTGAGGTCATCAGAGAAGTCTGGACAGGACTCTGGATGAGGCCTTCAGCTGTTCAAAAGACTGAGAACCTCCAGGAGATACCTGCTGACACTGATATGATTCATTAAAGAAGACTGCAACTGTCAGGTTTAAACGACCTAACATTTATTAAAGACACAATAAAGAAGGAAGACAAGTCGGTAAGTTTTTCATACATCATCACGGAGGACGGACAGAGAACTCAGCCACATCTCAGCTGCTCTCGTCTCTGTCCACCCCCCCCCCCCCCCCCCCCCCCCCCCCTCTGGTGGCCTCTTGAGGCTTTTGTTGAAAATAAGGAGGTCACAGATGACATGTAGATAAGCAACAAGTACAAGATATATTCTGACGTGTACAATCATCTTATAAGACGAGCAGTGTACAGAGCGTAAAATAACAATGAGATAAAACAAAGAATGTGTTAAAGTTTAATTCTATCAGAGGCCCTCCTCCTCTCCTCACTCTGGCCTCTCTGATGAAACTGGAACTAGGGGGGTTGGGGTTAGGGTTAGGGTTACAGCTGCTGTTATTTTGGACCAAGTTTCAGTTGCAAACATCACATCCAGGTCAGTGATAAAATCATTAATTAAAAATGTTTCCCAATGTTTAATAAGTGTTTTAGAGGTATTATTTGCCCCCTGGTGTTTAGGACCAGTCTGTGGCCCACAAGGCACGTTTCCTTTATTTAAAGATCTTCTAGAGAGCATCTCTGGGTTCTGACTGGGACACATTTCTCCTTCTGTCACCTGAAAGTACAGAAACCTTAAAACCTTCTAACAAACCGGGTCCCAGCTTGTCCTGGAACAGTCAGAACAGCCATAATCCAGCAGCCCGGACCCTCCACACATCAGAATGTGGAGACCGAACATGATGGGCGGGGCTGGACGCTGTAACGTCTCCTGCTCTGTTGGGGGCGGGAGTTGATGGCGAACCTTTGGCTGCTCTGGTGGGGGGTTTATGGGGGACAAAAAGGGATCAGGCCACGGTGTCGATCTGAGCCCAGCATTGACCTGCTCCATCATCTCCTCAGGGAATTTCAGGTGAGGGCAGGAAGGAGATGACCTGCCAGGGGTTTGGGGGGCTGGGGAAGGTCCTGGTCCAGGTCATTGGACCAATCAGAATGTCAGCCATAAAGGCTGTGGCTCCTGTTATCCCTTCTAGCATGCCATCCATGATACACTGAAAGATTTCTGGAGCACATTTCAGTCCAAATGGCAGTTTGAGCCATTTGTACCTGGGAAGAGGAGTGTTAAAGGTAGTGAGGAACCACCCATTTTCTATACCCGCTTTATCCTTTGCAGGGTCACGGGGGTCTGTCGGAGCCTGACTCATTACAGGTGAGAGGCAGGGGTCCACCTGGACAGGTCGCCAGTCTATCACAGGGCCACATACAACGACAAACAACCGTGCACGCTCACACTCGCTAATCATTCAACCTAGTATGCATGTATTTGGACTGTGGGATTTAGCTGGAGTACCTGGAGGGAACCCACGCAAGAACAGGGAGAACATGCAAACTCCACACAGAAATCAAGGAATGCATCAGGGACTGATAATATTTTGGGTCCTGGTGTAGGAGATACTACCTCCTCAATAGTGTGGATTGGGTAATGCTGTCTTTTGATGACCTTATTCAAATTACTAGGATCAGTACAAATCCTTACTTTGCCCCCTCGGGTGACTGCTAACATGGAGCTGACCCATTCTGTGGGTTTTTCAACTTTGACATTTTGGCCATCTCTTTCCATCTCTTGTACTTACGGTTGCTTGCGGTTACTTTAATTATCATATTCCTCGAATCACAGGTCGAGGTGGAGGAGTAGCGGCGATCTACGACTCCAGTCTTACAATAAAATCTAAACCTAAATGTGATTATAATACGTTTGAAAGCCTCACGCTTAGCTTAAAACTGCCGAGCTGGAAATCAGAGAAGCCAGTTTTGTTAGTGGTAGTTTACCGGCCTCCTGCTGGAGCTTATCTGGAGTTTCTGTCTGAGTTCTCAGATTTCTGATCTAGTTTATTGATCAGTACAGATAAAGTCATCATAGTGGGCGACTTTAACATTCATATGGATGTTGACAACGACAGTCTTAAGTTGGCTTTTGATTCTCTTCTAGAATCGATGGGGATTTTACAAAAAGTTAACGAACCGACGCATTGTCTTAATCATACTCAATCAATACTTAATCATAAAGCGCCTAGAGACAACTTGTGTTGTAATAGACGCTATATAAATAAAATTGAATTGAATTGAATTGTAGTTTCTGCACTGGTTTTACTTTGAGTGCTGCAGGCTGTCTGTGAACAGGCTGTACGACTCCTTTTGCATCAGGCTCTAGTTTTTGCTTCCAGTATTTCAAAGTCTGTACAAATGCTGCGGTTTTTGAATGGGATAGTCAACTCTGCTGTGGCCACAGGTTTGAGCTGGTGGATAGAGTATAAGCAACAGTCAGTTCACCTGTGTTAGTGTCAGCATGTCACGTCTTGCACCTGTGTCAGTTCTGAACATCCACTGTGTGCACTCTCCTATGGCGGCATACAGCCATCCAGTGATTGGGCTTGCGGCCGTATGAACACATAGAGCTTTTTGCTGGACACTTACTTTACACTTTATTCCAATTATGTTGAGGATCTTTGCCACAGCTCTGACAGTTGGCTGTTGGCTTCTGTGGCACCGACTTTGAGCTTTCTGAATTGCGCGCCTTTCTATAGTGCATTGGACTTCTTAGGTTTAGCTGCTATTGCTGCCACTTGGGAGGAACCATAATCTCTCACGATTTGCAGCCTAAAATAGAATAAGACCACTATAGACCAAGACTAGTGTGGACCAAAACCAATACGGACTAAGACTAGTATGACCAAAGAGGTTTCTTCGCTCTTAAAGGGGGGTCTGTTTGGCTTTAAGGCTTTTCTCTCGTTAGGAGAGAACATCAGGATCAGGATCAACATCAGGAACAACATCAGGAAAATTAGACCCTACCTGACAACATACAGTACAGCTCCTGGTTCAGGCTCTGGTCATGTCATTGACTACTGTAATTCCTTACTGGTCGGCCTCCCTGCATTCTTTGTTAAACCTCTACAGATGATCCAGATTGCAACTGCACATCTGGTCTTTAACCAGCTCAAGAGCGCTCATGTCACTCTGCTGCAGATCTCTCTGCACTGGGTTCCAGTTGCAGCGCACAAGAAGTTCAAAGCTCTGCTTCTGTCTTACCAAACACTTCCCCAAACAGCTCCTGATGACCTCCACTCCTTCATCCAGAGCTCCACTCGCTCAACAGCTACGCTCAGCCCAGCCAGTGAAAGACACATAATGCTTCCACCGGTACGGACAAAGACCACCATGAACCAAGTACGGATAAAGACCAGTATGGATGAAGACCATTATGGAATAAGACCAGGATTCATGAACACATCAGTTAGATTGGTTCCTGATTCATACTACAGAAGTTAGACCATTTCCTGATCCAAACTACAGCAGTAAGAGTGTAGACCAAGACCAGTATGGACCAAGATTGGTATGGAAACAAGACAACTATGGATGAAGACCAGAATCAGAACACATCAGTAAGATTAGTTCCTGATCCATACCAGAGAAGAAAGACCAGTTCCTGATCCATACCACAACAGTAAGACCAGTATAAACCAAAACCTGTATGGACCAAGACCAGTATGAATGAAGGCCATTATGGACCAAGACCAGGATCTATAACACATCAGTAAGACCAGTTCCTGATCCAAACTATTTTGTTTGGTGTTATGGTCAGGAACTTCCACCAGTTCTAATTTTGTACTGTGACGATATCTCCCCCCTACTGAGATTCTTAATTTCTGCCTTAATGGGACTCTATTAGTTTTGTCACACATATGTGTAACTGATTTGTTAGTACTGTGATTCATCAGACCAGTATCAAACGCCCTTTTCTGACAGAAATTCCTGACTGCTGTCAGACTCTTCAGTGACCCGTCTGTTGTCGTTGTAGCTCACAACCAGTCAGCAGGAAGACCAAGAGGCTCTGCTGGACCTGATCATGGAGTCTCAGTGTCAAAGACTGGAGGACCAGAGGGCCAGCATCAGCCTACTACCCCACCCAGAACCAACTACCCTTTGTGGGGACTGCAGTCCAGATCGACGCCACCTGCCAAGTCTTGACTTCTACTATAAACTCATCCAGTACCAGGTACAATTTTAGAGAAGAACAATCTGTTAAAGTTCAGAAGAAAACAGCCCAGATCGGTCATTCAATTTAAGTTCAAGGTGAGCTCAGACCAAACCAGCACAAGCTATTCACCCTAGCAGTAAGACCAGTTTCTGGTCCACGCCAGAGCAGTAAGACCAGTTTCTGGTCCACGTCAGAGTAGTAAGACCAGTTCCAGATACACACCAGAGCAGTAAGACCAGTTTCTGGTCCACGCCAGAGCAGTAAGACCAGTTTCTGGTCCACGCCAGAGCAGTAAGACCAGTTCCAGATCCACGCCAGAGCAGTAAGACCAGTTCCAGATCCACGCCAGAGCAGTAAGACCAGTTTTTGCTCCATGCCAGAGCAGTAAGACCAGCTTCAGATCCATATCACAGCAGTAATAATATAAATACATTGATTTTAAAGGTGGCTATCAGGGCATGCAAGGTCACTGTACATGAGATGAAATGTAGACAAACCACAATAAAATGTCAAAATTTAAAAATGGAATATGCCTGTCTAAGTAGATGCATTTTAAGGCGAGTTTTAGAGGAGGTGACAGCCTCAGAAGGTTTTATATCCTGAAGTAGAGAGGTCCAAAGACTGGGTTCTGAGCAGATGATTGCTCTCAAGCTCATGGTGGACAAGTGAGCAGATGAGAGGGTGAGTTGGATGTAGGAGGAAGACCTGACAGTATGACTGGGTATGTTAATGTGAAGGAGCTCAGTGAGAAACAGACTGGTTGAGTTGTTGATGGCCTTTTAGGTGAGTAGTAACATTTATAGATTATATACAATTTAACAGGGAGCCAGAGAAGTTTCTGCAGGACAGGATTGATATGACTGAGGGAAGGAGTTCTGGTCATAATTCAGGCAGCAGATTTTGAAGACTTGTCCGGTAAGTTTATTACTATATAGATTTGATCAGTCTTCGTCATGTTCACTCACAGGCATTATTTTACTTGGTTCCCAGTAACAACTGTTCCGGATCCATACCATAACAGTCCATTGATTTATTCATACAGGGTCTTACTGGTATGGATCGGTAGGAGCTGATCTGAGCAGTAAGACCAGTTTGTAATATATTCAATCAATAATCTTTAACAACAGTGTATTTAAGGGGTTTAACTTGTTCATGTGGTGGCGGAGGACCAGGGAACAGTTAATAGGTGAACACAGGTGAGCCATGAACATTTAGGTCTTTGTCCTGTTTCAGCATTCTCCTGTCTGTCTGCAGTCTGATCGGATGGAGGACCAGAGGTGTTCCCTCCCCGATCTGGATGATGTAGTGGTTCCAGTTCCTGAGGGTCAGGAGGACTTCTTCAGGCTGGTCCAAAGAGTTCAATCCAGGAGGATGGATGAGCAGAGAGCCCTGATATTCCTGAGATGCATTGAGGATGACCAGGACCAGAGCCCAGCTGAGCCTTCCCACCATCATCTTCATCACTCATAAAGACTCTGGTTTGAATCTGGTTCTGGATACTGACTTCAAAAAAGAACCAGAATCCAGACTGCTGAAGTTGAAATGGTCACCGACAGGCTTGAGGTACTCCTGTATTTACCTGAGGACTAGCCAATCTCGGGAATGTGAAGTGGCACATGACATGACTCTACAGGACTGCTGATGGGTCCTGGTTCTGAAGAGCTCCCTGCAGAGTAACACATATTCACAGGGTTCTTCTGTGGGTTTAAACCACACATCATTACCTGCTGTCAGAAAATATTTACAGTTTCTCTGCTGCTCCTTGTCTCCATTGTTTATATGGACATTTTGTTTATGCGATGTTAACAAATTTTTTGCAGATGTTGTTTCTTTCATTTGATTCATTCATTTGACCACAAACATCTGTCACGGAAGTTCTATTCATGCTGGGTCTCGTCCACTCTGAGGTGGGAGGAAGATTTAGTACGAGCAGGTCCAGGAACTACAATCGGGTCTAGTCTCTGATCTCTTGACCATGGACTCACTGATTCAGGGTAAGCGTTGAGACCACAGTTTGGTAATGGGCCTGAAGCCGGGTTAGTAGCAGGATAGGACATACATGGAAATGGGTCTAGACCAGGGTTAGTATCAGTGTCAGGACCTGGGCTTGGACCTGGACCAGGGACAGAACTTGAATCATGTTCTAGGTCTGGATCAAACTGGAACCTTCTTCACATGTGTACCACAGACGAAGTTCTTCTAAAAGGATGTGGAGTTCAACTCCAGGAGTCAGGTCTGTGGCTCCTCTCTCTGTGAAGTCTTGAACACGTGACGATCAGTGTGGAAATCGATGTATGATGTCAACACCTGGATCTAACATGAGCAGAAGAACAACAAACAATTTGGAGAACCTTTCATTGTCTTGTGTAGTATTCTATAGAAAACAATCAACGACAATCCAGAGGTTGTGTGATGGCATCTTTGTCTTTTTAGATGTAATGACTCTAGAACTGTTAATATTTAATGAAACATGCTCTAACAAACCCTGCTGACAGGCCATGGGCCTCGGTTTGGACTGAGCGCAGTTTTAATGAACTCCCATGAAACAGTTTCAAAAGTGAAGAAAGTGAATAGTCACACTGATATTGTCTTTACTTTCGTGTTTTATTCTAAACTATAAAAACTCAGAAACCACAGATGGATCAAATCAAGAGATCTATCCGTACAGAAAGATCCAACTTCTTCAGAGATCCAACCTCACAAAAAGATCAAATCCAGAAAGCCAGCCCCTGACTCATGTTTTGGCACACTGGCTGTGTGAAAAATACCAAAGCATATTTAAAATATTGTAGATATATAAAAAAAAAAGAAAAAAAAAGTCCCACCAAATTTGTAACTTGGTGTTGACTGGTGCCGCGTGGCGTCGACTGGTGTTACGCGGTGTCGACTGGTGCCACGCGGTGTCGACTGGTGCCCACGCGGTGTCGACTGGTGCCACGCGGTGTCGACTGGTGTTACGCGGTGTCGACTGGTGTCACGCGGTGTCGACTGGTGCCACGCGGTGTCGACTGGTGCCACGCGGTGTCGACTGGTGTTACGCGGTGTCGACTGGTGCCACGCGGTGTCGACTGGTGCCACGCGGTGTCGACTGGTGCCACGCGGTGTCGACTGGTGTCACGCGGTGTCGACTGGTGTCACGCGGTGTCGACTGGTGCCACGCGGTGTCGACTGGTGTCACGCGGTGTCGACTGGTGCCACGCGGTGTCGACTGGTGCCACGCGGCGTCGACTGGTGCCACGCGGCGTCGACTGGTGTCACGCGGCGTCGACTGGTGTCACGCGGCGTCGACTGGTGTTACGCGGTGTTGACTGGTGCCACGCGGCGTCGACTGGTGCCGCGTGGCGTCGACTGGTGTTACGCGGTGTTGACTGGTGCCGCGTGGCGTCGACTGGTGTTACGCGGTGTTGACTGGTGCCGCGTGGCGTCGACTGGTGTTACGCGGTGTTGACTGGTGCCGCGTGGCGTCGACTGCTGTTACGCGGTGTTGACTGGTGCCGCGTGGCGTCGACTGGTGTTACGCGGTGTTGACTGGTGCCGCGTGGCGTCGACTGGTGTTACGCGGTGTTGACTGGTGCCGCGTGGCGTCGACTGCTGTTACGCGGTGTTGACTGGTGCCGCGTGGCGTCGACTGCTGTTACGCGGTGTTGACTGGTGCCGCGTGGCGTCGACTGGTGTTACGCGGTGTCGACTGGTGTTACGCGGTGTCGACTGGTGCCACGCGGTGTCGACTGGTGTCACGCGGTGTCGACTGGTGCCACGCGGTGTCGACTGGTGCCACGCGGTGTCGACTGGTGTTACGCGGTGTCG
Organism: Xenentodon cancila; assembly: GCA_014839995.1. Classification (NCBI taxonomy): domain Eukaryota; kingdom Metazoa; phylum Chordata; class Actinopteri; order Beloniformes; family Belonidae; genus Xenentodon; species Xenentodon cancila. The sequence continues at coordinate 5,111,645 of CM026202.1, read as the reverse complement.
ACTGGTGTTACGCGGTGTCGACCGGTGCCACGCGGTGTCGACCGGTGTTACGCGGTGTCGACTGGTGTTACGCGGTGTCGACTGGTGTTACACGGTGTCGACTGGTGCCACGCGGTTTTGACCGGTGTTACGCAGTGTTGACCGGGGCCACGCGGTGCTGACTGGTGTTACGCGGTGCTGACTGGTGCCACTCTTTGGAGGGGAACCCTTTGGAAGGGAACTCTGATCACGCACAGAAATCTGAAGTCTCTGAATTCTGAGGACAATTCAAAAAGAGGATGTTTCTTTTTGTGGCGCTACAACTTGTCGCCACAGTCCTTGGTCGTTATTACTATAAACTGCCGTTGGTGTCTCCATAAAAGTCACCCACTCATCATGAACATGTTAGAATATCACAAAATGCTGAGGTTCTAGTATAACTGACCAAACATTTACACATCTGAGTGCGATAACATCTCTGCTGACATGAACTTCCACCGTTTGAAACCATTTTGTGGTTAAAGGACAGAACTTTAAAATATGTTTTATATTTCCTCATTGTTCATCAAAAGATCTTCAGTAAAATTAGAAACTAATGTGATATATTTAATTTTTGTAATCATTTAAACATTTTGTCAGAGTCCCTGAAACTATTTTCCACCCTGTCGTTATGGGGTAATTGTCCATTTACCAGATCAACTGGTGTAATTAATAACGTCATCGACGGGATTCTGTCTTTCTTTCTTTCTGGACGTTGGCTCCACTGCTCCAAATACAGGAAATTCCTGCCTTATATTTCCTCATTTTTGTCATATTGTGTTTGTAGTTGGATGTGTTTAAGCTTAACGTGTCCACGCTGTCATGGTACCATAAGATTACAATAAAATCCGAAATTCAAAGTATATTTGATAAACAGAATACAGTCACCTCCAATACTGAATCACTTTGATCGATGAAGACCAACCATGTGCTCGTTAACGGCTGAAAGTAACAAAAAACCTCCACCCTTTCATAGTTCAGCCCGTCAGTAATTGTTCCGTGACGGCGTGGACGCTTTTTAAACATTCTGGGAACTTCACATATATTATAACCGTTTTATACATATACAACATATGACAGTAAATACTTTACTGATCTGCAGCAGAAGTTTGCAATATTACATTTTTAGGTTGTAATAATGATAATGACAATGAACTATATTTATAAATCACTTTTAAATACAGAGTTACAACGTGCCTGACATTGCAGCAGAGATCTTAAACCAATGAAAAAGTCCAACCAGCAGGAGAAACAATATGAAAAGAAAAAAAATCTAGGGTCAAATTCCCTTCTGGGAAGGTCTTGTCTGGATAAAACCATCCCTGGATTGGAAATCGTTCTTCCAAAAGGCTGCAGAAACCAGCAGCAAAGAATATGTGGCATTCTCACCAGACGGTACCAAAGACCCTTCAGAAAAGGAACGTTTTAAGCAGAGATATGAAAATCTCCGAGATGTTGTACTCTGATCCGGATCCTTTGTGATCTGGGGACAGTCAGAAGGTCACCATCTGTGTAGCTCGGTGGTCTGGAGGGAACATACCAGGTCAACAAATCTTACACTTACGTTGGAGCAAGAACATGTAAAGTTTTGAAGGTGATCAGCAGGATTTTAAAATCAATGTTGTATTCAACAGGAAGCCAGTGAACAGAAGCAAGTACAGTGGAGAAGTGATCACCCTTTCTTTTACTCGTAATAAGTCTTGCTGCAGCATTTTACATTCATTGGAGAAGACGATTTTTAGTGTTATTGGTAGCAGCAATGATCAGAATTTGATGTTTTACAAACTAACTCTTAAGCCTTTTCTAATTGTAAGTAAATGGTCTGAATATTATTTTCTAATGAACGATTCTAAGTGGAGCAGAGACAGCAAGGAGGCGTTGAGAACGTTGTGCTGTAGATCCAGGCAGAAGCAAAAAGTGTAAAAATGAAGTTTACGCACCACGTTGCCACTATCAAGTTGCCCTGATCAGGTCCCCAGGAGGACACCAGCTGGTACCGTGACGGGAACACTTTGCCTGATGTCACAACCACAAGCTCTGACCGGGTCGTCTCTACAGGTTGAAGTGTCCGTTTGAAACCATGTTGAGGAGCAGTTGCAGTGCTGTAAGGAACTGAGTCCACCCTCAAAGTCACATTGAAAATTGTTCTTTTTCCTTTCGTTCAACTGCTCAGTCCGTTCAAACGACAGATTTGTAAAAATGTTTTAATTGTTTTACTGCTTTTTCTGAAAAGGAAGTGATTTGAAATCTTTTGGTATTCTGAAGATGGAGTTTAGTTGCAGTACCGTTAAACTCCAGATGAAATGATTCCAGTCATTAATAGTTTTCTGTTTGAAAGTCAATAATTTGTTCTCTTTTTCTTCGCTTTTGTCCATCCTTTCATGTGATTGTCCACCTTGTCATCCTCAAATTTGATTCATTAAACAAATTATTGTGATAAGCTAGAAAAATCTTTAATGTGATTTTTTTTTTTTTTAAACAAAGTACCAGTTGTTTTTGGAAAACATTCAAGAAAATATATTTTAGGCAGGTTTTATTCCAAAAATGGAAGTGCACTTGCACTTCCATTTCACAATTTTATGGGAAACAAATATTTTGAGGTAGTTTCATCATCATTTTACTATGATCTAACAAAGCTTGTTAAGAAAGGAACACATCATCTCTCTGAACGTGTGTTTTATAATCCTTTTGACATGAACATGTTTTTATTCTGCTTTCACTTTATCCATAACAGGGTGGACTTGTTTAGCAACTTCCTTGTACGTTATCCGCTTATATTTACATAGAGAAAAGGGCTGGAGCTTGACCAACATCCACTTCTAATAGTCGGTGGTGGAACAAATAGAATAATTATAAAGTTAAATAGAAAATCTTTTCTTTGCTTTTGGAATCAGGAAGTCTCAAAAGGCACTTTACAGTCACATCGACCCTCCTACACTGTTCCACCTGCACTGCATTAAGCAGCTTCAACATCTACGTTATGGCAAACATGGCCTTAATGTGCACTTCCGGGTATTCCAGGGAGCCATCTTTAACTTGTTAGGAACTTCCTCCCAATAGCTGTCAGGCCACGGCCATGTGTTGACCCGAGAAAGGCCTAACGCCAGCTGCAGGGCCGGACCACATGGTTGAGAATAGAAACCTTCACAGCGGTCCATGGAAGAGAAACGTAGTTAATGCATGTAACTGGTTCTTGCTTTACGGCGTCGTACACAGGAGCCAGACCGCCGAACAATTGGACCTGATCTAGGGTTGTCTGCTGGTTCTATTTTGGCTCCATTCCTCACCCACTGAGAGCAGCTCACATGGATTCTGTAGACCAGGGGTGGGAAATCCTGGTCCTTGAGGGCCGCTGTCCTGCATGTTCTAGATGTTTCCCTGCTTCGTTGCGCCCTCATTAACTCAGCGTGGCGCAGACATTGATGACAAGCTGATGATGACAAATAATTAGAATTAAGTTAAGCAGAGAAACATCTAAAACCTTATATGTGTCTAATATGTGGGAGTCCAGTAAGAACCAGTGATCTCACTGTAGTACATCACTACTTCAAGTTTTTTTTTCCAGCAAATATTTAGCTTTAACTCCCGTTTCAGTTCCAGAACTCGATTTCAACACGAGCCGCGTGTCAGAGATCGTCTATTATCAGGAGCCCTACGCTCCCTCCGACTGAGACCGCTATGGGGTGTTGGTTGGTCAGAGTGAGACCGCTGTCTGTCCCCGTCGATCTTCGAAGGGCGCCGCGCATGCGCTGCTGCCACACAGGAAGTAAACAAGCATCGAACCTCTGAGCCTCGTGCGTCTCCAGAGCGCGAAACGGTGAGATCCAAACCTTCCTCATTTAAGTTCCCAGACCGGGTCCGGACCGGGTCCGGAGCTGGTCCCGAACAGGTCCGGACCGGGTCCGGAGCTGGTCCCGAGCTGGTCCCGAACAGGTCCGGAGCTGGTCCCGAGCTGGTCCGGACCGGGTCCGGAGCTGGTCCCGAACCGGGTCCCGAGCTGGTCCCGAGGTGGTCCGGAGCTGGTCCCGAACAGGTCCGGACCGGGTCCGGAGCTGGTCCAGACCGGGTCCGGAGCTGGTCCCGAGCTGGTCCCGAACAGGTCCGGAGCTGGTCCCGAGCTGGTCCGGAGCTAGTGCAGACAGGTCCGGAGCTGGTCCAGACCGGGTCCAGAGCTGGTCCCGAACAGGTCCGGAGCTGGTCCCAAGCTGGTCCCGAACCGGGTCCCGAGCTGGTCCCGAGGTGGTCCGGAGCTGGTGCAGACAGGTCCCGAGCTGGTCCGGAGCTGGTCCAGACCGGGTCCAGAGCTGGTCCCGAACAGGTCCGGAGCTGGTCCCGAGCTGGTCCCGAACCGGGTCCCGAGCTGGTCCCGAGGTGGTCCGGAGCTGGTCCAGACCGGGTCCAGAGCTGGTCCCGAACAGGTCCGGAGCTGGTCCGGAGCTGGTCCAGACTGTGTCCGGACTCTGAGGGGGTGGATGTTTTTGTTCCACGCCAGGAGAGTTTATATCAAGCAATTAATTTATTTGTAATATAATTGATTGTCAGTCGGCTCAGCCAATCGCTGGTCGTTATTGCTTCCTCTTCTGTAGTCGTCATGCTACCGGCATTGGCGAGGAGTCCTAGCGTTTATATTAACCCGGCGTCGGCGAGGCGTCCAGAAGAAGAACTGCTCCTCATAAACCGACGGTGACATGACCGGGTGCCCCGTCCGTTGTTAAATGTAGTCTACAGCTGGTTAGCTGGTCTCCATCAACCTCCCCAACGTCAAGACAGCTGACTTTATCTGAGCTGCCTGTTTGTTCTCTTACAGCTTCGACAATTCTTTACCTGCATCCCCTCCTCATCACAACTGTCACCATGGAGACTGCTGGTGCTCCATCTTCAGAAAAGAGGAACAGGAAGTCAGTGTGGGCAAAGGGGCATTCGTTTCCTGTTGAGATCAACCCTCCTGAGGTGCAGAAGAGGAAGAAGAAGAGTAGATCAGAGGAGTTCAGCCCTACTGCTCCACCTGACGATCTAGCAGACACCTTGATGAAGAAGACGAAGAAGAATAGGGGACAAGAGGAGGAAGAGGTTGGCCTTCCTGCTTCTGCTGAAGAACCTGCAGACATCCCAAAGAAGAAGAAGAAGAGGAGACCAGAGGAGGAAGAGGTTGGACTTCCTGCTTCTGCTGAAGAACCTGCAGACATCCCAAAGAAGAAGAAGAAGAAGAAGAAGAGGAGACCAGAGGAGGAAGAGGTTGGCCTTCCTGCTTCTGCTGAAGAACCTGCAGACATCCCAAAGAAGAAGAAGAAGAAGAAGAGGAGACCAGAGGAGGAAGAGGTCATCCCTCCTGTTCATCTTGAAGAACCAGCAGATACCCTGAAAAAGAACATAAGTATGGAGGAGGAGGCGCTCAACCTTCCTGCTGCTCCTCAACGACTAGCAGACACCCTGAAGAAGAAAACAGAAGACGAGCAGGTTAAACTTATCCCACCTGTGAATGGAGTTAGGATTAAGAAAAAGAAGAAGCTTGAAGAGGAGGAACATGCTGACAAAGAAACCACTGAAAATAACAAGAAAAGGGATAAAAAACACAAGAAATTATCCAGTAATGAGACTGTCACCATGGCAACAGTCATCAATGGTGACAATGACTATCTGTTAACCCTGGAAACCAATCACATCAAGAAGGAAAAAAAAGATGTTGTAGAGGAAGTGATGTCACAGAAGGCAGAAAAGAAGATGAAACAGCGGCGCGTCGCCATGGCAACAGAGGAAAGCATGAACAAAACCAATGTGCCTGTTTCTATGAAAATGAGTCTGAGATGTACAATAGACAAGAGAGAGAATGAAGGCAGCCTGCTGATATCGCAGGAAGGAGAAACATCTGGCAAGGAGAAAGGAAAACCAGAGATGACGAAGACAAGAGGAAAAACGGAGAGAAAGGGGTCGAATGACAGAATGAAAGACAAAACAGAGATGTGAGTTTTTTGACTGATTTGTCTGTCATGTCAGAGTGGTGTAAAAGTGATGTCTGTGACGTCAGGGCGGTATGATTGATGTCAGTCATGTCAGAATGTTAGTGATGTCGGCAGTATGATAATGATTTGGTGGTGTTGCTTCCAGTTCCAACTCGGTGCTGGTGGAGGAGCTGCAAGAGTTTGTTCCAGACGTCAAGAAGAAGTCAACTACTGAAATTCAAAAATTGCTGCGATACGACCTGCACCGGTTCAAGAGCTTCAAACAGCAAGGTAGCCTACACTTCAATTACACTAAACAGGTGGGGCCACCAGCAGGTGGGACGGAGTAGTGGCTAGCTAAGTCAGTGGATCCTGCCAGGTCCTACACTGTTACAAAAGTACTCAGGAGGGTCAGGTTACAGTTTCGTATGCCTTCTAAAAATTCACTCCTCTTATCTAAACATAACCAATCGTAATTTCTTGACTCATGCATTAGAACAGTCAGGGGCTCTTTAGGGAAGACTTCCTGTTGAAGTCTTTTCAGAGTAAAACCCAAACAGCACATTGAAATATTGATTCATACCAACAGTTACTGCCTTCTTTAGAAAATAAAGGTCTGAAGCTTGGTGTCCTCATAGCTACCTCCTTCCTTATAGCAGCCTTCAGTTCTGATCATAAACTGTCAATCTTCCATTTACCTATCCAGGTGTGCCTCTGCGTTGGGGGCGGTACTCTGAGAAGGAGAACCATCAGCTCAAGAAGAACGTCGCAGACTTCCTTTCTCTGACGGGTATCAGCTCCAGCAGCCATCTTCTGTTTCCTCACAGGTTCAAGGAGGAGGAGGTGCAAATCAAAAAGCTGAAGATCCAACACAACTTCCTGGTGAGGATCGGTACGTACTCAGCCAGGTGACTTCCTCCTCAGGTGCTCTGAACTTCTGCTGTGTGATTTGTGGTAATATGAACTGTCTGATGACCGTCTGTCTGCAGCTGAGGGCATTGCCCGGCCATGTCATCAGGTCTACACCAGAGCTAAGAAGATTTTTGACTACCAGAACTATGGCGGGAGGTGAGCGGTCGACCACAGGTCTGATGACGTTCACCTGTGGAACTCTGGGTAATCTGGTTGTCTATATTAAGGTTCTCAGAGGGGGAGGTAGCATGTCTGATGAAGTTACAGACCCTCCACGGTAATGACTGGAAGGCGATTTCAGAGAAGATGGACCGGAGCGTCTACTCGCTGCAGAAACGCTTCGCCAACCTCGGTAAGATCTGATCTGTTAGTGGACGTGTTCGGGATCAACCTCCATGCCTAACCCGCATCTTCATGTCCAGCGTCAGGCCACGGCCCGTGGAGCATGGAGGAGGAGTCCAGGCTGACACAGGCTGTCAGGGAACACCTGGAGAGCCTGGTGCAGCCAGGCTCTGCTTTGACCAAAAGCCAGCTGTTCAACAACCTGCCCTGGAAGGAGATCAGCCAAAAGGTCCAGACTAGGTCCTGGACTCAGTGTCGCCTCAAATGGTGGGTATCCCTGCTGAATCTGGTGGTGAACTGGTCCTGAGTAAGTACAGAACACGGGGTTCTCTTCAGGTAGATGTAGTCCACAGGAAGCCACCTGCCGGTTTTAGATTACTGTTGTGAAGTCTGCTCAGAAGGCATGGTCATGTGGAAACCACCTGTGAAACCACCTCATGTAGCCCCGCCCTCATGCATTCAACTGTAAACGGGGTTGGCATTTATAATAATTTATTTTTAATGTGAATTTGACTTCATGGAAGTCAAACTCAAACTCTACAAGAAAATGTTTGAGGTCAAGAGTTAAAACCAGGTCCCAGAAGTTAAGCTGGCTTTTTGATGGATGATTGGTTGGATGATGATTAGATGGATGACTGGTTGGATGATGATTAGATGGATGACTGGATGGATGACTGGTTGGATGATGATTAGATGGATGACTGGTTGGATGATGATTAGATGGATGGTTGGTTGGATGATGATTAGATGGATGATTGGTTGGATGATGATTAGATGGATGACTGGATGGATGACTGGTTGGATGATGATTAGATGGATGACTGGTTGGATGATGATTAGATGGATGACTGGTTGGATGATGATTAGATGGATGACTGGTTGGATGATGATTAGATGGATGACTGGATGGATGACTGGTTGGATGATGATTAGATGGATGACTGGTTGGATGATGATAAGATGGATGATTGGTTGGATGATGATTAGATGGATGGATGGTTGGTTGGATGATGATTAGATGGATGATTGGTTGGATGGATGGTTGGATGGATGGTTGGATGGTTGGATGGATGGTGGTCGGATGATGATTAGATGGATGATTGATTGGTTGGATGATGATGGATGATTGGTTGGATGGTTGAATGGATGGTTGGATGATGATTAGATGGATGATTGGTTGGATGGTTGAATGGATGGTTAGATGGTACACTTCACTTTATTAGATGAAGTCACCCAAACAGAACCTGGTGTGGTACCCTGTCAGGAGCTAAAGCAGCAGAAGAACCACAGAGCAATGTTCATGTTCTCTGTTCCAGGTTCTCCATCCTGAAGCACAGACTCTCTTTTTATGGCAGCGTCTTTGGAAATAAAGCTGACGTCCTCCAGACCAAAATCCTCCTCATCAACACGTAAGATTGCATGACCAACCTGCAGTGATGGTAGATCAAACACACCTCTGTTCATCATCAGGAGTCCAGGTTCTGAACTGTTTGTCTTTCACCAAGTTCGTAGTCCTGTCTAGTCAGATCCAGGATCAGAATCTTTATCACAACCAAATTCTGGACTCAGAATCAGAACTATAATCTGAATCAGACTCCTCGGGTTGCTGCGTGCGTCTGGCTTCACATACTTGAAGATGTGAAGTTGATCAGTATTGATTGTGAATCAGTTTTAGGTTCCGGGGGTAACCCTCCACATCAATACTGACCACAGAGGTCTGTGTACGTTTCAGGTTGTACCAGAGCTCAGTGGACGATATGGCAGATATCAGGTGGGACGCTGTCGCTGAGGCTGTTGGGTGAGAAGCGAAACTGGACTACCTTCTGACTACAGGGCACACTACTGTAGTTCTTTCCTTCATACCGTAGTTCTGTTATTTAGACTGTGGTTCAAACTGTCATTTAGTAGTTCAGGCTGTAGTGTTGTCAGGCTGTGTAGTTTAATAGTTCAGACTGTGTAGTTTAATAGTTCAGACTGTGTAGTTTAATAGTTCAGACTGTGTAGTTTAATAGTTCAGACTGTGTAGTTTCATAGTTCAGACTGTGTAGTTTCATAGTTCAGACTGTGTAGTTTCATAGTTCAGACTGTAGTTTTGTTTCTGTTTCTGACTAAAGTTCTGATCTATTTGCAGCAATGTCACACCTGTGTACGTTCAGAAAATGTTCCAACGACTGAAAATTTCCAGAGTTCCCAACTGGACCAGGTTAACCTATGGAGGTGAGTGCTGGACCGGTCACCTGTAAACATGGATGCTGCTGCTGACGTCCGCCGCAGCTGATTCAGGAGGTCAGCTGACAGTCGGCGTCACAGACTGGACCAACTAACATGTTTTCTTTGTTCTCAGAGATCATCAGCTTCCTGAAGCACAAGGTCAATCCTCTTCTGCAACACAATCTGAGACTGTGGCACAAGGGGGCGGCGCACGACGTGGCGCTCGACGTGGCGCACGACGTGGCGGACACGTACGAGATGTCTGACATCTTCGGCTCAGCCCACGACGTCCCCAGCTAATGCCACAACTTGATCTGAGAGACTTGAGGTCATCCTGGCAGTAAACGGATATGCAGCCCCTTTGATTGGGAAAGTCATCATGTGTTGATCAGCTGATGTTTGTTTTTAACTCAATTAATTGATTTGTACATATTCTGCGACTTCTCCCTATACTCTGAACCCATCAGAAGTATTGATAACATCAATAATCACCAATGAACAATTTAACACCAAACTGAGGTTCCTGAGATAATTTAATGAGGTAAAATACACACAGTAACGTTCAATACATTATGACTGTAGTCTGGTGGCTGCAGCAGGGCATTGTGGGAGGTGTAGTTCATCTGTCAGTGATGGCATTGAGGTTGCTCGTCCTCTTCATGATGTTGGGGACAAACAGGAGCCCTGACGCTCGCTCGATGGTTTCTATGGGAACCAGGAAGCGCTCCAGAGGAACCTTGTCATCGACTGGTTCATTGGGTAAAATGTAGGAGCGGAGCTCCACCCCTCTGCCATCCGCTTGCTCCAGGACAAGCACCTGAGGACAGGTGGGACAGGTAGACTCAGCATCAAGAAGAATATGCCAAACAGAAGAAATGTGGAGCCAGCACCACGGATCTGAGCTGCAAACGTATATTTAGGGACAGATTTGTAAATATAAGTATAATTTTAAACAGTTGAATGGAAATCCTGTAGTCCACTGGGAGATCCTGGCTCTCCTGGACTTGGGATTTTAAATATTTAACCCTTTCTTGCCCATGGTTTGACTTTATTTATCCCTTTAAATTTATGTTAACCTGTTAAGTACCACTCTACCTTTCAGGCCTAGTCAGAGTTGGTCATCCTCCTCTCTTGGTGATGGAGGAGGAGCCGCCCCTGTAGCCTCTTGGTACGCTGGTACCGACCCCACCTGTACATGGCTTTCACCCGGTACCCCAGGTTGACTGGTCACCCTGTCCCAGTGAACTCCTGCCTTTCACCTGAAAAGGTGGAGCCCGGGGATCCTGAATAGGTCAGGTCAGACCCCGGCTTGGCCATTTAGGAATACTCCAGTTCTTCGTCTGCACCAGTTTTCCACCGTGGTCCTCCATCTATCAGTGTAGTATCATTTGATAAGCCTGCCTTTTATTTGACCCGAGTTGAATGAAGGAAACACTTCTGGTTTCACCTCGACCTCTCTCTCTTCATTGAAGGGTTAAACGAGACACTTGATTTGTGTGAATAAAGTTTTTCCTCTTATAGTTTTATGTAGTCGTTTAGTCTACTGATGAACTCCTTGGACTTTGACTATCTGGCCAACTCGTACATGAACTTCAGTGACCTCCCACTCCTGATCCAGAGGGTTCCACATGACGTCGCTCCTCCTTCGCAGCTTCAGCTCTCCTGGGAAGGCTGTCACAAGGTTCAGGAGTGTTTATGGGAATTTGTGACCATTCTTCCAGAAGCACATTTGTGAGGTCACACTGATGTTGGACCAGAAGGTCTGGTTCTCTGTCTCTGCTCTGATTCATCCCAAAGGTGCTCTGTCAGGTTGAGGTCTGGACTCTGTGCAGGTCAGTCAGGTTCATCCACACCAGACTCTGTCATCCAGGTCGTGTTTTACACAACTGCATCCGAAACTTTGTATTACACTTGGTGATGTTTGTTTTGGATGCAGCTGCTCGACCATGGAAACCCATCATGAAGCTCTCTGAGCACTGTTCTGGAGATGATCTGAAGGTCTCATGAAGGTTGGAGGTCTGTAGCGACTGACAGCAGGAAGTTGGTGACCTCTTCTCACTATGCTCCTCAGCACCTGCTGACCCGCTCAAGTGTTGCTGGCATGTGAGAGAAAATGTTCTGATTCTTTAAGACTGGACGAGGCGGGGCCATGTTACAGAAGTGGGCCGGTTCTTCTATAAAACCACCCACTGAATAGAAAAACGTTCTTTGTAGATGAAACCTCAGTCCAGTCCCGTGTTGCTAAACCAAGTCAATCATAAAACGATTGACAGGCATCAGTGAAAGGGTCAGCAGGTGTGACTCACCTTGAAGAAGTGCGTCGGCACGGCAACATGGTTCTTTCCAATGACCTGGTAGCGGACATAGAGCTTCCCGTCAGCTTCCTGCCTGAAACACAAACATCCCTGGTGATGTTGTCCGGGGTCCTACTGCTCTGGACTCCAGCAGGAGGACGTGGCTTACCTGGGCAGGTAGAGAGGACCCGTGCACACATAGACGTTCAGGTAGCGTTTGGTCAGCGAGCGACAAAGCTTCTCCAAGTTGTTCCAGGTGTACTGGTTCAGGTGAGGGTTCTGCAGACAGACAAGGTGAGTTAATGGAGCCCGACGCCCAGTCAGATCCAGCTGTGGACGGCGTGTTGATTCTGAAGCTCAATCTGAGAAACGGCCACAGAGTACATCATCACCACCACAGATGCCTGGCGTGAGGGGCTTTTCACCTGTGGGGCAACGTTGCTGAGGTAGAAGGTGTCCTCCATGGCTTTCTGACTCCACTTATGATTGGCTGCAGCCGCCAGGTGACCTCTGTCAAAACCACTCCCCCTGTAGTCAGCGTTGGTGGCTCTGTGGAACATGTGCACGCTGCCAAAACATGAACAACTGGTTAAAACTCAGCGTCTCTCTCTCTCCCCCGCCACTGGCCCGTCCCCCACAAACTTACTCTCACCTGTATCACCTCACCTGTCATCCTCTTTAAACTCGCAGTACTTCCTGTCGGCTGAGCCTGTCAGGGAGGCTGGGCTCAGTTTCTCTATTACCCATGATGCAGTGCGTGTTCGTGGGTCATACGAGGTTACGTAGGAGTCTCTAGTCTTGATGTTGGCCAGGGAGGGGAATCCATACTTCATCACTGCTCCTGAGCCGCCTGAGCTCACCTGGACAACACCGGACTACAGGTAGAGCACAGGTAAGCCAGCTGTTCCAGGTGGACGCGCTAGAATCACAGACCGTTGATCTGCGTTCACATCTTCACCGGACAAACACAAAACCCCTCAGTTCAGTTTCATGTGCTTTTTGTGTAACTGTTCAAATGTGCTTTAAATGAGCCGTGGACTCAACATTTTCACGTGTTCACACCGTGACCACAGGAGGATCCTGGTCTGATCCGTGTCCTCCGTTCTGCCTCGTGAAGGTGTGAACACACATCAGTGCTGGTTGTGAGGAACAGACGTCCGTCACATGATCACATTAGTTATAAATGAAAGTTACATAAATATGTCTCCCGTAAGTGACAGGTGACGTCCTGTAACACCCTGCGGACGTTTCCTTGTTTGGCCGGCGCGTTTTCAGGATGTTCAGGATCTAAAGATCTAAGGATCTGAGGTGAAAAACCACAGTGGACAACATTGTACGCACGTTTGTCGTGCGCCGAGCTCATCGTCGGGGTCTTCAGTTTTGTGGCGCGCGGACACACGGTCACGCACTCACCGTCAGCTCGGAGGCCTGGACCGTGGGACCCCACAGCACTCCCGGCACCGCGCTCAGCTGACCGAGGCTCCGCCGCTCGTCTTGCCGGCCTTCGGCGCCCAGCAGGCGTGTCAGGGATGCTCCGAACCCCGCTCCCAGGACCAAGGTCGCTCCGGTCCTCCACCACCGCGTCATGATCTGCTGCTGACGCGCGCTCCTGTCGTCAGCGGCGCCGCTCTAAAAGCGTAGACATTTAGACGCGATTACACGGACGCCGCGTCGTCGAAAAACACGCCCCGAACATCTCGCCCCGGATGTGGGCGCAGTTCCTAGACTGGTCGCTGGATGCGCCAACAGCGAGTTAATTAACACTGACCTCTGCGGTAAAATGTCCAACTTTAGAGCAGAAATAAACACATTTACAGCCTGGTTCAAAACACAGTTTTGGTCCCAGTTGCTACCATGCCAGGAAAGTTTATATCAATCATTACATTTATATCAAAAACAATTGATTGAAAGTCAGCTCAGTCAATCACTACCCGTTATCACTTTCTTATTTGTAATTGTTTGAACACCATGGAACACTTTTGTGTATCTCGATACACCTTGATACATCCCAGTACACCTTGGAACACCTTGGTACACCCTGGTACACCTTGGAACACCGTGGTACACCCTGGAACACCCTGGTACACCCTGGTACACCTTGGTACACCCTGGAACACGTTGGTACATCCTGGTACACCTTGGTACACCTTTTTACATCCTGGTACACCCTGGTACACCTTTTTACATCCTGGTACACCTTTTTACATCCTGGTACACCTTGGTACATCCTGGTACACCTTGGTACATTCTGGTAGACCTTGGTACATCCTGGTAGACCTTGGTACATCCTGGTAGACCTTGGTACATCCTGGTAGACCTTGGTACATCCTGGTACACCTTGGTACATCCTGGTACATCCTGGTACACCTTGGTACACCTTTTTACATCCTGGTACACCTTGGTACATCCTGGTACACCTTGGTACATCCTGGTACACCTTGGTACATCCTGGTACACCTTGGTACACCTTGGTACACCCTGGTACACCTTGATACATCCTGGTACTCCTTGATACATCCTGGTACACCTTGATACATCCTGGTACACCTTGGTACATCCTGGTACACCTTGGTACACCTTTTTACATCCTGGTACATCCTGGTACACCTTTTTACATCCTGGTACACCTTGGTACATCCTGGTACACCTTGGTACATCCTGGTAGACCTTGGTACATCCTGGTAGACCTTGGTACATCCTGGTAGACCTTGGTACATCCTGGTACATCCTGGTACATCCTGGTACACCTTGGTACACCTTGGTACACCTTTTTACATACTGGTACACCTTGATACATCCTGGTACACCTTGATACATCCTGGTACACCTTTGTACATCCTGGAACACCGTGGTACACCTTGATACATCCTGGTATACCTTGGAACACCTTTGTACACCTTTGTACATCCTGGAACACCGTGGTACATCCTGGAACACCTTGGTACATCATGATACAACTTGGTACACCTGGTTACATCCTGGTACAACTTGGTACATCTTGGGACACCTTGGTACAACTTGGTACAACTTGGTACATCTTGGGACACCTTGGTACATCCTGGGACACCTTGGTACATCCTGGGACACCTTGGTACATCCTGGTACACCTTGGTACGTCCTGGTACACCTTTGTACACATTGGTACACTTGGGTACACCTTGGAACACCTTGGTACACCTTTGTACAACTTGGTACACCTGGGTACATCCCGGTACAACTTGGTACACCTTGGTACATCCTTGTACATCCTGGTACATGTTGGTATAACTTGGTACATCCTCTTACATCCTGGTACATCCTGGTACACCTTGGTACACCTTCATACTTCTTGGAACACCTTGGTAAACATGGGTACACCTTTGTACACCTTGGAACACCGTGGTACACCTTGGAACACCGTGGTACATCTTGGAACACCTTGGTACATCCTGGAACACCTTGGTACATCCTGGTACACCTTGGTACACCTTTGTACATCCTGGAACACCGTGGTACACCTTGGAACCCCTTTGTACATCCTGGAACACCGTGGTACATCTTGGAACACCTTGGTACATCCTGGAACATCTTGGTACACCTTTTTACATCCTGGTACACCTTGGTACATCCTGGAACACCATGGTACATCCTGGTACACCTTGGTACATCCTGGTACACCTAGGTACACCTTGGTACATCTTGGAGCACCATGGTACATCCTGGTACGTCCTGGTACACCTTGGTACATCCTGGCACACCTTGGTACACCCTGGAACACCTTGGTACACCCTGGTACATACTGGAACACCTTGGTACATCCTGCTACATCCTGGTACACCTTTGTACAACTTGGTACACCTGGGTACATCCTGGTACAACTTGGTACACCTTGGTACATCCTCGTACACCTTGGTACATCTTTGGTAAACCTTGGTACATCCTAGTACAACTTGGTACACCTGGGTACACCTTGGTACACCTTGGTATAACTTGGTACATCCTGGGACGCCTTGGTACATCCTGGTACATCCTGGTACACCTTTGTACACCTTGATACTTCTTGGAACACCTTGGTACATCCTGGTACATCCTGTTACGCCTTGGTACATCCTGGGACACCTTGGCACATCCTGGGACATCTTGGTACATCCTGGGACACATTGGTACATCCTGGGACACCTTTGTACACCTTGGTACATCCTGGTACAACTTGGTACAACTTGGGACACCTCGGAACACCTTGGGTCATCCTGGGACACCCTGGTACATCCTGGCACAACTTGGTACACCTGGGTACATCCTGGTACAACTTGGTACACCTTGGTACATCCTCGTACACCTTGGTACATCTTTGGTAAACCTTGGTACATCCTAGTACAACTCGGTACACCTGGGTACACCTTGGTACACCTTGGTATAACTTGGTACATCCTGGGACGCCTTGGTACATCCTGGTACACCTTTGTACACCTTGATACTTCTTGGAACACCTTGGTACATCCTGGTACATCCTGTTACGCCTTGGTACATCCTGGGACACCTTGGCACATCCTGGGACATCTTGGTACATCCTGGAACACCTTTGTACACCTTGGTACATCTGGGTACACCTTGGTAGATCCTGATACACCTTGGGACACCTTGGTACACCTGGGTACATCCTGGTACAACTTGGTACATCTTGGTACACCTCGGAACACCTTGGAACACCTGGGTACATCCTGGTACAACTTGGCACACCTCTGAACACCTTGGGTCATCCTGGGACACCCTGGTACATCCTGGCACAACTTGGTACATCCTGGTACAACTTGGTACACCTGGGTGTATCCTGGTACAACTTGGTACACCTTGGGACACCTTGGTACACCTGGGTACACCTTGGTAGATCCTGATACACCTTGGTACAACCTGGTACACCTTGGGACACCTTGGTACACCTGGGTACATCCTGGTACAACTTGGTACACCTTGGAACACCTGGGTACATCCTGGTACAACTTGGGACACCTCGGAACACCTTGGGTCATCCTGGGACACCCTGGTACATCCTGGCACAACTTGGTACATCCTGGTACAACTTGGTACACCTGGGTACATCCTGAGACACCTTTGTACACCTTGGTATTTCTTGGAACACCTTGGTACATCTGGGTACACCTTGGTAGATCCTGATACACCTTGGTACAACCTGGGACACCTTGGTACACCTGGGTACATCCTGGTACAACTTGGTACACCTCGGAACACCTTGGAACACCTCGGAACACCTTGGGTCATCCTGGCACAACTTGGTACACCTGGGTGTATCCTGGTACAACTTTGTACACCTTGGGACACCTTGGTACACCTGGGTACATCCTGGTACACCCTGGTACATCCTGGTACACCCTGGTACAACTTGGTACACCCTGGTACACCTTGGGTCATCCTGGCACAACTTGGTACATCCTGGTACAACTTGGTACACCTGGGTGTATCCTGGTACAACTTGGTACAACTTGGTACACCTTGGTACACCTGGGTACATCTTGGTACACCTGGATGTATCCTGGTACAACTTGCGACACCTTGGTACACCTGGGTACACCCTGGTACACCTGGGTACATCCTGGTACAACTTGGTACATCCTGGTACAACCTGGTACACCCTGGTACACCCTGGTACAACTTGGTACACCCTGTTACACCCTGGTACAACTTGGTACATCCTGGTACACCCTGGTACAACTTGGTACATCCTGATACAACCTGGTACACCCTGGTACACCTGGGTACACCCTGGTACAACTTGGTACATCCTGGTACACCATGGTACATATAAAAATATAGGTATTGACCTGTATTGAAGGCCTACCTGTTGGTTGTAAATACAATCAACGTTTTCACTGTTACTTCACACAACAGTTTTTTCAGCATTTTTCTGGCGACAAACCCTGAAATGTGGACCAGGACAGTGTCCACGAGACCAGCAAAGCTGGTGCGCAGGTAAAGTGGTCACATAGGACTGCAGACGTGTTTGCACATGAGGACAGTTAAAGCAGAGTGCACCCACTTGGAGAGACACCACAACGGACCACCAGAGGGCAGAAAAGGCCCTGGAACTGCCCTGCAGTGGGATTGTTAGTCCAGCCTCTTAAACAATCAAAAACATTTACACACTGGGATTACAGAGCTGTTAAATGAGGATAGGGAAGTATAAGTGGAGTTATTTAACAATGTTTGCATGTTATATCACATCAGTGAAATCAGCTGTTGCTTCACAGTTTTGGAACTGAATACCCAGAGTCCCTCAGGACCTTCTGTGTGTCTGCTGGCGGAGACTTTCCAATGGCCAACTCCACCTCCACCATAACCACCTCCGTGGCTGCAGCAGTCTCTGCAACATGTCCAACGTCATTGCGTTGAGCCGGCCTTGGCCTCCACCGTTACAAAAAGAAAACAAATAGCTGCTTAAGTGCTTTAACACCCAGGATTCCTTGGGCACTTTCATTTTTTTTCCTAAGATTTTTTTTCTCCAAGATGTTGAAAAATAGCGAAAACAGACACAAGCTTAAAACTTGTACATCAGTTTCCTGTTTGTTGTACAACATGATATGTAGGGCTGAAGTGTTTTAACCAGTATGTCCAAAATATTTAGTCAAAAAATGTGCTACACCTTTGCATGTATGTGGATGTGGCAGGCGAAGATGTGTGAGGGAGGAGGGAGGAGACTCATCGCCTGGCTTTAGAGTGGGCGAGCGTGGATCCTGAGTGTGTCCGGCCACCTCACTGTACGAAAGTGTGTCCGGCCACCTCACTGGACGAGAGTGCGTCCGGCCACCTCACTGGACGAGAGTGCGTCCAGCCACCTCTCCGGACGAGAATGCGTCCGGCCACCTCACTGGACGAGAGTGCGTCCGGCCAGTGTGTCCCGCCGCCCCCCTGGACGAAAGTGCGTCCAGCCACCTCACCGGACGAGAGTGCGTCCGGCCACCTCACCGGACGAGAGTGCGTCCGGCCACCTCTCCGGACGAGAGTGCGTCCGGCCACCTCACCGGACGAGAGAGCGTCCGGCCCGTGTGTCCGGCTACCTCACCGGACGAGAGTGCGTCCGGCCACCTCACCGGACGAGAGTGCGTCCGGCCACCTCACCGGACGAGAGTGCGTCTGGCCAGTACGTCCGGCCACCTCACCGGACGAGAGTGCGTCTGGCCAGTACGTCCAGCCACCTCACTGGACGAGAGTGCGTCCGGCCAGTGCGTCCAGCCACCTCATCGGACAAGAGTGCGTCCGGCCACCTCACCGGACGAGAGTGCGTCCGGCCACCTCACCGGACGAGAGTGCGTCTGGCCAGTGCGTCCGGCCACCTCACCGGACGAGAGTGCGTCCGGCCAGTGCGTCCGGCCACCTCACCGGACGAGAGTGCGTCCGGCCAGTGCGTCCGGCCACCTCACTGGACGAGAGTGCGTCCGGCCACCTCATCGGACAAGAGTGCGTCCGGCCACCTCACCGGACGAGAGAGCGTCCGGCCCGTGTGTCCGGCTACCTCACCGGACGAGAGTGCGTCCGGCCACCTCACCGGACGAGAGAGCGTCTGGCCCGTGTGTCCGGCTAACCTCACCAGGCGAGAGTGCGTCCGGCCACCTCACTGGACGAGAGTGCGTCCGGCCACCTCACCGGACGAGAATGCGTCCGGCCCCCTCACCGGACGAGAGTGCGTCCGGCCCGTGCGTCCGGCCACCTCTCCGGGCGAGAGTGCGTCCGGCCACCTCACCGGACGAGAGTGCGTCCGGCCACCTCATCGGACGAGAGTGCGTCCGGCCACCTCACCGGACGAGAGTGCGTCCGGCCAGTGCGTCCGGCCACCTCACCGGACGAGAGTGCGTCCGGCCAGTGCGTCCGGCCACCTCACTGGACGACAGTGCGTCCGGCCACCTCATCGGACGAGAGTGCATCCGGCCACCTCACCTTTGCATGTATGTGGATGTGGCAGGCGAAGATGTGTGAGGGAGGAGGGAGGAGACTCATCGCCTGGCTTTAGAGTGGGCGAGCGTAGATCCTGAGTGTGTCCGGCCACCTCACTGGACGAAAGTGTGTCCGGCCACCTCACTGGACGAGAGTGCGTCCGGCCACCTCACTGGACGAGAGTGCGTCCGGCCACCTCACTGGACGAGAGTGCGTCCGGCCACCTCTCCGGACGAGAATGCGTCCGGCCACCTCACTGGACGAGAGTGCGTCTGGCCAGTGTGTCCGGCCGCCCCCCTGGACGAAAGTGCGTCCAGCCACCTCCCTGGACGAAAGTGTGTCCGGCCACCTCCCTGGACGAGAGTGCGTCCAGCCAGTGTGTCCGGCCGCCCCCCTGGACGAGAGTGCGTCTGGCCACCTCACCGGACGAGAGTGCGTCCGGCCCGTGCGTCCGGCCACCTCTCCGGACGAGAGTGTCCGGCCACCTCCCTGGACGAGAGTGCGTCTGGCCAGTGCGTCCGGCCACCTCACTGGACGAGAGTGCGTCCGGCCACCTCACTGGACGAGAGTGCGTCCGGCCACCTCACTGGACGAGAGTGCGTCCGGCCACCTCACTGGACGAGAGTGCGTCCGGCCAGTGCGTCCGGCCACCTCACTGGACGAGAGTGCGTCCGGCCGCCCCCCTGGACGAAAGTGCGTCCGGCCACCTCAACGGACAAGAGTGCGTCCGGCCACCTCACCGGACAAGAGTGCGTCCGGCCCCCTCACCGGACGAGAGTGCGTCCGGCCCGTGCGTCCGGCCACCTCTCCGGGCGAGAGTGCGTCCGGCCACCTCACCGGACGAGACTGCGTCCGGCCACCTCACCGGACGAGAGTGCGTCCGGCCACCTCACCGGACGAGAGTGCGTCCGGCAACCTCTCCGGACGAGAGTGCGTCCGGCCCGTGCGTCCGGCCACCTCTCCGGGCGAGAGTGCGTCCGGCCACCTCACCGGACGAGAGTGCGTCCGGCCACCTCACCGGACGAGACTGCGTCCGGCCACCTCACCGGACGAGAGTGCGTCCGGCAACCTCTCCGGACGAGAGTGCGTCCGGCCACCTCACCGGACGAGAGTGCGTCCGGCCACCTCGCCGCACGAGAGTGCGTCCGGCCTGTGTGTCCGGCTACCTCACCGGACGAGAGTGCGTCCGGCCACCTCTCCGGACAAGAGTGCGTCCGGCCACCTCTCCGGACGAGAGTGCGTCTGGCCACCTCACTGGACTAGAGAGCGTCCGGCCCGTGTGTCCGGCTAACCTCACCAGGCGAGAGTGCGTCCGGCCACCTCACTGGACGAGAATGCGTCCGGCCACTTCACTGGACGAGAATGCGTCTGGCCACCTCTCCGGACGAGAATGCGTCCGGCCACCTCACCGGACGAGAGTGCGTCCGGCCACCTCACCGGACGAGAGAGCGTCCGGCCCATGTGTCCGGCTACCTCACCGGACGAGAGTGCGTCTGGCCACCTCACCGGACGAGAGAGCGTCCGGCCCGTGTGTCCGGCTACCTCCCTGGCCGGAGTGCGTCCGGCCACCTCTCCGGACGAGAGTGCGTCTGGCCACCTCACCGGACGAGAGAGCGTCCGGCCCGTGTGTCCGGCTACCTCCCTGGACGACAGTGCGTCCGGCCACCTCATCGGACGAGAGTGCGTCCGGCCAGTGTGTCCGGCCACCTCCCTGGACGAGAGTGTGTCCGGCCACCTCACTGGACGAGAGTGCGTCCGGCCACCTCACTGGACGAGAGTGCGTCCGGCCACCTCTCCGGACGAGAATGCGTCCGGCCACCTCACTGGACGAGAGTGCGTCCGGCCAGTGTGTCCGGCCGCCCCCCTGGACGAAAGTGCGTCCAGCCACCTCCCTGGACGAAAGTGTGTCCGGCCACCTCCCTGGACGAGAGTGCGTCCAGCCAGTGTGTCCGGCCGCCCCCCTGGACGAAAGTGCGTCCAGCCACCTCTCCGGACGAGAATGTGTCTGGCCACCTCAACGGACGAGAGTGCGTCCGGCCACCTCACCGGACGAGAGTGCGTCCGGCCACCTCACCGGACGAGAGTGCGTCCGGCCACCTCAACGGACGAGAATGCGTCCGGCCACCTCACCGGACGAGAGTGCGTCCGGCCACCTCACCGGACGAGAGTGCGTCCGGCCCGTGTGTCCGGCTACCTCACCGGACGAGAGTGCGTCCGGCCACCTCTCCGGACGAGAGTGCGTCCGGCCACCTCACTTGACGAGAGTGCGTCCGGCCCATGTGTCCGGCTATCTCACCGGACGAGAGTGCGTCCGGCCACCTCTCCGGACGAGAGTGCGTCCGGCCACCTCTCCGGACGAGAGTGCGTCTGGCCACCTCACCGGACGAGAGAGCGTCCGGCCCGTGTGTCCGGCTACCTCCCTGGACGACAGTGCGTCCGGCCACCTCCCTGGACGACAGTGCGTCCGGCCACCTCATCGGACGAGAGTGTGTCCGGCCCGTGTGTCCGGCTACCTCCCTGGACGAGAGTGTGTCCGGCCCGTGTGTCCGGCTACCTCCCTGGACGAGAGTGCGTATGGCCAGTGCGTCCGGCCACCTCACTGGACGAGAGTGCGTCCGGCCACCTCACTGGACGAGAGTGCGTCCGGCCAGTGCGTCCGGCCACCTCACTGGACGACAGTGCGTCCGGCCACCTCATCGGACGAGAGTGCATCCGGCCACCTCACCTTTGCATGTATGTGGATGTGGCAGGCGACGATGTGTGAGGTAGGATGGAGGAGACTCATCGCCTGGCTTTAGAGTGGGCGAGCGTGGATCCTGAGTGTGTCCGGCCACCTCACTGGACGAAAGTGTGTCCGGCCACCTCCCTGGACGAGAGTGCGTCCGGCCACCTCATTGGACGAGAGTGCGTCCGGCCACCTCACTGGACGAGAGTGCGTCCGGCCACCTCTCCGGACGAGAATGCGTCCGGCCACCTCACTGGACGAGAGTGCGTCCAGCCACCTCCCTGGACGAAAGTGTGTCCGGCCACCTCCCTGGACGAGAGTGCGTCCAGCCAGTGTGTCCGGCCGCCCCCCTGGACGAAAGTGCGTCCAGCCACCTCTCCGGACGAGAATGTGTCTGGCCACCTCAACGGACGAGAGTGCGTCCGGCCACCTCACCGGACGAGAGTGCGTCCGGCCACCTCAACGGACGAGAATGCGTCCGGCCACCTCACCGGACGAGAGTGCGTCCGGCCACCTCACCGGACGAGAATGCGTCCGGCCCGTGTGTCCGGCTACCTCACCGGACGAGAGTGCGTCCGGCCACCTCTCCGGACGAGAGTGCGTCCGGCCACCTCACTTGACGAGAGTGCGTCCGGCCCGTGTGTCCGGCTATCTCACCGGACGAGAGTGCGTCCGGCCACCTCTCCGGACGAGAGTGCGTCCGGCCACCTCTCCGGACGAGAGTGCGTCTGGCCACCTCACCGGACGAGAGAGCGTCCGGCCCGTGTGTCCGGCTACCTCCCTGGACGACAGTGCGTCCGGCCACCTCATCGGACGAGAGTGCGTCCGGCCACCTCATCGGACGAGAGTGTGTCCGGCCCGTGTGTCCGGCTACCTCCCTGGACGAGAGTGTGTCCGGCCCGTGTGTCCGGCTACCTCCCTGGACGAGAGTGCGTATGGCCAGTGCGTCCGGCCACCTCACTGGACGAGAGTGCGTCCGGCCACCTCACTGGACGAGAGTGCGTCCGGCCAGTGCGTCCGGCCACCTCACTGGACGACAGTGCGTCCGGCCACCTCATCGGACGAGAGTGCATCCGGCCACCTCACCTTTGCATGTATGTGGATGTGGCAGGCGACGATGTGTGAGGGAGGATGGAGGAGACTCATCGCCTGGCTTTAGAGTGGGCGAGCGTGGATCCTGAGTGTGTCCGGCCACCTCACTGGACGAAAGTGTGTCCGGCCACCTCACTGGACGAGAGTGCGTCCGGCCACCTCACTGGACGAGAGTGCGTCCGGCCACCTCACTGGACGAGAGTGCGTCCGGCCACCTCTCCGGACGAGAATGCGTCCGGCCACCTCACTGGACGAGAGTGCGTCCGGCCAGTGTGTCCGGCCGCCCCCCTGGACGAAAGTGCGTCCAGCCACCTCCCTGGACGAAAGTGTGTCCGGCCACCTCCCTGGACGAGAGTGCGTCCAGCCAGTGTGTCCGGCCGCCCCCCTGGACGAAAGTGCGTCCAGCCACCTCTCCGGACGAGAATGTGTCTGGCCACCTCAACGGACGAGAGTGCGTCCGGCCACCTCACCGGACGAGAGTGCGTCCGGCCACCTCAACGGACGAGAATGCGTCCGGCCACCTCACCGGACGAGAATGCGTCCGGCCCGTGTGTCCGGCTACCTCACCGGACGAGAGTGCGTCCGGCCACCTCTCCGGACGAGAGAGCGTCTGGCCACCTCACTGGTCGAGAGTGCGTCCGGCCACCTCACTTGACGAGAGTGCATCCGGCCCGTGTGTCCGGCTATCTCACCGGACGAGAGTGCGTCCGGCCACCTCTCCGGACGAGAGTGCGTCCGGCCACCTCTCCGGACGAGAGTGCGTCTGGCCACCTCACCGGACGAGAGAGCGTCCGGCCCGTGTGTCCGGCTACCTCCCTGGACGACAGTGCGTCCGGCCACCTCATCGGACGAGAGTGCGTCCGGCCACCTCATCGGACGAGAGTTTGTCCGGCCCGTGTGTCCGGCTACCTCCCTGGACGAGAGTGTGTCCGGCCCGTGTGTCCGGCTACCTCCCTGGACGAGAGTGCGTCCAGCCACCTCACTGGACGAGAGTGCGTCCGGCCACCTCACTGGACGAGAGTGCGTCCGGCCAGTGCGTCCGGCCAGTGCGTCCGGCCACCTCACTGGACGACAGTGCGTCCGGCCACCTCATCGGACGAGAGTGCATCCGTCCACCTCACCTTTGCATGTATGTGTATGTGGCAGGCGACGATGTGTGAGGGAGGATGGAGGAGACTCATCGCCTGGCTTTAGAGTGGGCGAGCGTGGATCCTGAGTGTGTCCGGCCACCTCACTGGACGAAAGTGTGTCCGGCCACCTCACTGGACGAGAGTGCGTCCGGCCACCTCACTGAACGAGAGTGCGTCCGGCCACCTCACTGGACGAGAGTGCGTCCGGCCACCTCTCCGGACGAGAATGCGTCCGGCCACCTCACTGGACGAGAGTGCGTCCGGCCAGTGTGTCCGGCCGCCCCCCTGGACGAAAGTGCGTCCAGCCACCTCCCTGGACGAAAGTGTGTCCGGCCACCTCCCTGGACGAGAGTGCGTCCAGCCAGTGTGTCCGGCCGCCCCCCTGGACGAAAGTGCGTCCAGCCACCTCTCCGGACGAGAATGTGTCTGGCCACCTCAACGGACGAGAGTGCGTCCGGCCACCTCAACGGACGAGAGTGCGTCCGGCCACCTCACCGGACGAGAGTGCGTCCGGCCACCTCAACGGACGAGAATGCGTCCGGCCACCTCACCGGACGAGAGTGCGTCCGGCCACCTCACCGGACGAGAGTGCGTCCGGCCACCTCACCGGACGAGAATGCGTCCGGCCCGTGTGTCCGGCTACCTCACCGGACGAGAGTGCGTCTGGCCACCTCACTGGTCGAGAGTGCGTCTGGCCACCTCACTGGTCGAGAGTGCGTCCGGCCACCTCACTTGACGAGAGTGCGTCCGGCCCGTGTGTCCGGCCGCCCCCCTGGACGAAAGTGCGTCCAGCCACCTCCCTGGACGAAAGTGTGTCCGGCCACCTCCCTGGACGAGAGTGTGTCCAGCCAGTGTGTCCGGCCGCCCCCCTGGACGAAAGTGCGTCCAGCCACCTCTCCGGACGAGAATGTGTCTGGCCACCTCAACGGACGAGAGTGCGTCCGGCCACCTCACCGGACGAGAGTGCGTCCGGCCACCTCACCGGACGAGAGTGCGTCCGGCCACCTCTCCGGACGAGAGTGCGTCCGGCCACCTCTCCGGATGAGAGTGCGTCTGGCCACCTCACCGGACGAGAGAGCGTCCGGCCCGTGTGTCCGGCTACCTCCCTGGACGACAGTGCGTCCGGCCACCTCATCGGACGAGAGTGCGTCCGGCCACCTCATCGGACGAGAGTGTGTCCGGCCCGTGTGTCCGGCTACCTCCCTGGACGAGAGTGTGTCCGGCCCGTGTGTCCGGCTACCTCCCTGGACGAGAGTGCATATGGCCAGTGCGTCCGGCCACCTCACTGGACGAGAGTGCGTCCGGCCACCTCACTGGACGAGAGTGCGTCCGGCCAGTGCGTCCGGCCACCTCACTGGACGAGAGTGCGTCCGGCCAGTGCGTCCGGCCACCTCATCGGACGAGAGTGCGTCCGGCCCGTGTGTCCGGCTACCTCACTGGACGAGAGTGCGTCCGGCCACCTCACTGGACGAGAAGACGGAATCCTTTTGTCTTCAGCCGCAGGATACAAACAGGACGTATACTAAGGACGCACACATTGACAACCTGCCCCGTATCCCGTCTGTGGAAGCGTCCACTTTAGTCTTTGCAGATACTGACCTACACGCATTTACAGGTGAGCGAAACTAAAGTGACGGTTTTTAAATCCTTTTAATCAGCCAAGTACAGAACCCTTAGCTGAATGTCACGCCAGAAAACGTTATACATCCGTGATTAGTTATCCTCACAGGCACGCGAGCGGAGACTGAAACGGAGCACAGCGTTATGAGTTATGTCTTCACAACAAAGCTGTGTGCACTATGGGGACATGCATGCAATTTGAAATGGATTTCAACATCATTTTGTCTCATCAGCAACCTGCTTTAGACGTTTCCTGCTGCTGGAGGAACGAAGGGCAGTTCAAAAAACTCACAAAATGTGTTTTAGGTTTATTTCCCCTTTATTATAGTTGTGATATCACAAATGGGCGTGGACTTTGACGTGGAGTGGGTTCATCAGAAGGAGGAACAGAGCAAACTGACGGTCAGAAGGAACAGGTGTGATGTCAAAGAGGACTCGGAGCTCTGCGCGCCATCCTGGCAGCCAGCTTTCTTCAGACAGACGCTCTGCTCACACAGAACACCTGCACACATCACAGCATCCGTCACATTTCCAGGCCTCGCCAACTCCACCCCAATGTGCTGTTATGCAGGTGTGGTTTACCTGTGAAGTTGTCTGGACAGATGCAGCGCTGGGAGTCCATGCAAGTTCCTCCATTCTGACACAGCAACCGCTCTGAGTCACACACGTTCTCTGAGGAGACAACCAAAGGTTTTATAGGATACATATAAATGTAAACCAAGGTTCTACCGCTGGTTTTAATAGAATACAGCTAAGTTTAAACCAAAGGTTTTATTCACGGTTATACTTCTTATTTGAATTGGACAAAACAAAGATTTAGTCGAGGTTCTACTGTTGGTTTTAAACTGATTCAGCTCTATCTCACCATACCTGTGCATGCAGCTCGGCCTCCTCTCCAGGTGTACCCGGGTAGACAGGAGTCACAACGCCGCCCAGTGGCGCCGTCCTTACAGCCACAAAGACCAGAATCTGAACAGTGAAGAGACACGCTGCCATCTGGACTGCAGTCACACTCTGAAAACACACAGACCTTCATCAGTACCATTATCTTCATCAAAGGTCTGGAGTCCCCAAGACCCAGGTTCCTATTCAGCCTGTCCACTGGTCCTGGTTTGTCTAAAACCCCTTTTGGTCTTTATCTATTCTCCTGGTCCAGGTCTCTCTGAAATCCCCCTGCGTCTCTTTCTTGTCCGCTGGTTCAGGTCTCTGTGAAACCCCATTACTCTCTCTAGTCCTCCTGGACCAGGTCTCTCTGAAATCCCCCTCATCTCTATCTAGTCAACTGAATTTTATTTTTATAGCACGCTGTGATGCCATCAAATCATCATTTTTTTAGTGCTGCACTAGTCAGCACATTACAGCTATATCTGTGTGTGTTCTTGTGTTCTTGTTGTCTCCTCTTTCCGGCCCTCTCAACCTCCAACCAGTCCAAGTGGTTGCTGGTCCGTCCTCAATCTTTGGTTCTGTCAGGTTTCATTTTGTTAAATGGGACTTTTTTTTCCCACAGTCACCTGGTGCTGGATCGGGGCAGGGGACTGGATCCAAGAAAAGTTTTTTTTTTTTATTGGCATGGTATTAATTGGCTAATTTGGATGGAGTTGAACTGACAGTTCAACTCCATCAGTTGACATTTGTCATGTTTTAGAGCTGTATAAATAAAGCTAAAATGAACTGGCATGTTGTTGGATGTTGAGACGAGTCAACAAACCAGCACCGGTTCTGGTCCATGCTGAGATGATGAGACTGGTCTACAAAATAATGCTGGTTCTGGACCTTGACAGTGGCATGTTTGTGTTTTCAACTGAGACGGTACTCACCGACACAAATGTTTTCATGGTCCAGTGGCAGCGAGGCGTTTCTGTAGTAACCGAGGCGACAGAACTGGCAGTTCTGGCCTCGGGTGTTGTGTTTGCAGCTGACACATGTGACCGCGTTGATGAAGTCGATGTAGCTGCAGCGGTTGGAGTGACCGTTGCACTCGCAGTCTGCCGGAGACAACCATAGGGAGTGAACAGAAGTCAGCTGAGGCCGGTAACTGCTCCTAATAAATCCTACTCAGGTTAACTAAAATGTCATTTGGACTAGAAAGACGCTGATCAAGCACGTTGTTCCTTCACACACAGGATTAAGCCATGCCCACAGCCCCACCCCAACATGGAGACACAAGACAACATGAACACTGACTGTCCAGTCACATGATCAAAGATATTTAAAGGAGGAGTCAGGAGCCACCAGTTTTCATGGGAGGGTGGTTTCTTACTGTGGGAGTTGTCAGGTTGAAGGGGCGGGACTTGCTGTGGGTGGAGTCAGGTGAATGTAGGCTTTTATAGGAGGGGTCAGGCGGTGAAAAGCCATCTTACCCTGGAAGTTGACGTAAATGATTTTGGACAGCTGACTGGAGCTTGGCCCTCCTGGAAGCAGAATCTTCTGGGTCACTTAAGACACAAAGTAGCGGGTGTAACCATGATAACCACAACGCATATATCCAACAGGTTCCTGGTTTTGGACCAGTCGGGGTTCTTTTACACTACTGTCCACATCCGTGTCATGTAGACTTTCTGAATCCAGCTACTCTTCCACTCTGTCACAGTCTCACAGTGATGATCGGGGGGGGGGGGCATTTCTGGTCACTAATGGTCTAAGTGACTGTTCTAGCTATGAGGTCAGGGGTCAGAAACTACCAATCAGAAGCCAGTTGGCTCCTCATAAAACTCCACAAGCCTGCTGTTCTCACCACAGCTGGAAGTCACCTATCACCACTCCCTCTGCAACGACAGCACACATCTGTTATACATCTAGTACCTTTTTTCTCATAGCTTTTGTCTTGATTTTTCTTTCCCTCCTCTTTGCTTTTGTCTTTTCTTTCCACTTTGGAAGGAGTGACTGTTTGGTTCAACAAAGAAAGGACACATTTAAGATCTTCAACCTTCTCAATATTAAATTTGTAATATTCTAAAACACACTAACCATTAAATAACATTAACAGGTGGAGCCTATTTATTATTCTGACCACACTTTAAAAGAAAAAGGAACTGACTGATATTGCTAAATGATTCAGTTCATCCTCCTGTGTAGTAAAAACATGTAAAAACATCTAACACCACCCAGATGAAACTGATCTAAAAAAGCTACCAACCACTAAGGACTTTGACAGGAAGCTGGAGTGACTGGAGAAAAGAGATACAGCGACGAAGAATCTGGACAGAGATACAGCGACGAAGACTCGGGACAAAGATACAGCACGAAGACTCGGGACAGAGATACAGCACGAAGACTCGGGACAGAGATACAGCACGAAGTCTCGGGACAAAGATACAGCGACGAAGACTCGGGACAAAGATACAGCGACGAAGAATCTGGACAGAGATACAGCGACGAAGACTCGGGACAAAGATACAGCGACGAAGACTCAGGACAGAGATACAGCAGGAAGACTCGGGACAGAGATACAGCGACGAAGACTCGGGACAAAGATACAGCACGAAGACTCGGGACAAAGATACAGCGACGAAGACTCGGGACAAAGATACAGCGATGAAGACTCGGGACAAAGATACAGCGACGAAGACTCAGGACAGAGATACAGCAGGAAGACTCGGGACAAAGATACAGCGACGAAGACTCAGGACAGAGATACAGCAGGAAGACTCGGGACAAAGATACAGCGACGAAGACTCAGGACAGAGATACAGCACGAAGACTCGGGACAGAGATACAGCGCGAAGACTCGGGACAAAGATACAGCGCGAAGACTCGGGACAGAGATACAGCGCGAAGACTCGGGACAAAGATACAGCGCGAAGACTCGGGACAAAGATACAGCGACGAAGACTCGGGACAGAGATACAGCGACGAAGACTCAGGACAGAGATACAGCGACGAAGACTCGGGACAAAGATACAGCGACGAAGACTCGGGACAAAGATACAGCGACGAAGACTCGGGACAAAGATACAGCGACGAAGACTCGGGACAAAGATACAGCGACGAAGAATCTGGACAGAGATACAGCGACGAAGACTCGGGACAGAGATACAGCGCGAAGACTCAGGACAGAGATACAGCGACGAAGACTCAGGACAGAGATACAGCGACGAAGACTCAGGACAGAGATACAGCGACGAAGAATCTGGACAAAGATACAGCGACGAAGACTCGGGACAACGATACAGCGACGAAGACTCGGGACAGAGATACAGCGACGAAGACTCGGGACAGAGATACAGCGACGAAGACTCGGGACAGAGATACAGCGACGAAGACTCGGGACAGAGATACAGCGACGAAGACTCGGGACAAAGATACAGCGACGAAGACTCGGGACAAAGATACAGCGACGAAGACTCGGGACAAAGATACAGCACGAAGACTCGGGACAAAGATACAGCACGAAGACTCGGGACAAAGATACAGCACGAAGACTCGGGACAGAGATACAGCGACGAAGACTCGGGACAGAGATACAGCGACGAAGACTCGGGACAAAGATACAGCACGAAGACTCGGGACAAAGATACAGCGACGAAGACTCGGGACAGAGATACGGCACGAAGACTCGGGACAGAGATACGGCACGAAGACTCGGGACAGAGATACGGCACGAAGACTCGGGACAAAGATACAGCGACGAAGACTCGGGACAGAGATACGGCACGAAGACTCGGGACAGAGATACGGCACGAAGACTCGGGACAGAGATACGGCACGAAGACTCGGGACAGAGATACGGCACGAAGACTCGGGACAGAGATACGGCACGAAGACTCGGGACAGAGATACGGCACGAAGACTCGGGACAGAGATACAGCACTAAAAGCCAGGATAATGACGAAAATAAAGGCAGAGGATGATGCCACTGGACAAAGGTGCAGAACAAGGACACAAAACAAAGACACAGTATAAAGAAGCAGGATGATGACACGGGACAAAGACACATGGACTGTAGGGCTACAGTCATTTTGTGTTGGATGCTCGTCGGTCCCACTTGATTACAGCTCCAGCATTTCTACCTCAGTTCTTACCAATATGGTGCTGTGCAGATGCACCCAAAAAAGGCTCAAAATCAACTCTCCAGTAACATGTGGGTGACATCACAGAGAAGTACGTCTGCGGGTACACCTGATGGTGAGTAACTTCACAGTCAAATGACCCCATATACAACTTGAGAAGCTTGAGAAATAACAAACATTGACCTCTCTGCGGGGTTGTTTTGCATTCAATGAAATTATGAAATTAATTTATGCTTCATCTGGGTTATTATAAAAGATGAACACAATATTCTGAAGCTGACGAAAAACTGCTGTTATGATTTTTGTTGAGCACTAAGTTTTCACCGTTCTGAAGTAAGAAATGAGTGTCTGCAATCAGCCAGCTGATTGAAACTCCTTTAGCAGCAGTGACTTAAGACCTATAAGTGTCTATGGATCGTCTTCTCACATCACAGCATCTCTATATAGTTTAGATCTGGACACGGTTTGGATCAGAGCAGGAGGTAGATTTTCTGTACCTGAAGCTCATCTGTGGTAGTTTTACTTCTATGTTTATGATCATCATCTTATTACGTCGCCCATCTTCTACTAAATTACAGTGGTTGGCCAGACAGACGGACCTTATCCTGGAGGAGATTCTGATAAATTTGAGAACTCATCCCCCCTGTATGACAGCAAGAGGTACAGGCCCAAATGATGATGCTCCTTCCACCATGCTTCACCATTGTCTCATGAACACAGAAACCATACACATTTGTCTTTTAAAATGGATACGAATTTAAAACTGGATGTTCAGATCAGTGTGGTGGTGAAATCTAGCTTTTCTAACTGTGGCAGTTAGGGAAGATTAAAAATATCCTGTCAAACATCACTTTAAATCAGTGTTCTATGCTATTATTATAAGCTGGTTTACTGTAATTTTTGGTACATGGGAGTTTATGGGAGTATGCCCAATAAGTCCACATGTGCTTTGTAGATCCGGAGAAGGCATATTACCATGTCCCTCGTGTTTTTCTGTGGGAGGTGCTCCGTGAGTATGGGGTCCGGGGCCCTCCGCTATGGGCTGTTTGGTCTCTGTACAACCGGAGCAGGAGCTTGGTTCGCATTGCCAGCAGTAAGTCAGACCTGTTTCCAGTGCATGTTGGACTCCGGCAGGGCTGCCCTCTGTCACCGTTTCTGTTCATATTTTTTATGTACAGGATGTCTAGGCGTAGCCAGGGACCGGAGGGGTCTACATCAGGGTTGTAGCATCAGGGTGCTACATCAGGAGATGCTGAGGCTGACTGACTAGACTCATATTGTATAGAAGAAGTACAGTCAGCCTTACACAGACATTTGAACCTCCATTTAATAGATATTCTTTTTTTATGTTAATAAAAAAAGAAGTTATCTTCTTATAATAATAAACAAATATAACTATATGGGGTTTAGATGTATCACCTCACATTTGTGCTCATCTGACATTGTTTTTGTATACTTTTTTTTCTACTTTTGCCCACCTGTCTTTTCTTGTTCAGAACCTTTCTTTTCCTCAGATGGTGATCCAGCAGATGATCCAGCTGATTCCCCCTCAAAAGACTTTTGCCCCTTCTGAGTTTCCTGTTCTGGAGTTGATGCTGAACTTTGTCCAAGTTCAACTGAATCTGGATCACCAGCAGCATTGGATGGGTCTAAGGTGATTGATGCCCGATCGCCTCCTCCTTCAATCGTTGGTAAGAAGGACTCTACAGGAGCATCTGGAACTTGAATGATACCACTGGGGGTAGGTGATTCATCCGGTGCTTCATCAGGAGAAAATATCTCAGAAGGAGCTGTAGCTACGGAAGTCTGGACAGTTCTAGAGATTGGCACTTCTGGATATACATCAGGAAGAGGAGGCGTGTCTGGTAGTGCTGCATCAGGAGGAGATGCATCTGTAAAAAGTATATCAGTAGGAGGTGTATCTGGAGAAAGTATATAAGGAGGAGGTGCATCTGAAGGTGCTACATCAGGAGGTTCATCTGGAGAAGGTAAGTCAGGAGGTGCTACATCAGGAGATGCATCTGGAGGAGATACGTCAGTAGGAGGTGTATCTGGAAGAGATGGATCTGGAGTTGCTAAATCAGGAGAAGGTGCATCTGGAGGTGCAATATATGAAGGAGGTGCTATTGGCTTTCTTGGAGTTCTAGAGGATGATACTGCTGGAAGTACATCTACAGAAGGCACCTGAGGACGAGGTACATCTGCAGGAGTTACATCTGGCAGAAAACCACCAAGAGAAGGTGCAACTGAAAGCAGTCCATCAACTGAAGCACCCTGAATCTTTGATGGTGGCCCTTCTGAAGTAACATCCACGGAAGGGACCTCTATAGATGTAGTTGGACTTGTAGAGGATGGTACTCCTGGATTTACATATGATGGAGAGGTATCAGGAGGAAGAATGTCTATCGAAGTGTCTTGAGTTTTAGTAGCTGGCTCTTCCGGAGGAACATCTGGAGAAGGTACATCAGGAGGAGGTATATCAGTAGGGGCTACTTCCACAAGTATATCAGGCAGAGTCACCTCTGGAGGTAGTACATTAGGGGATGGTAGAACAAGAGAAGGTACATTTGGAGGAGACATATCCACATATGGTACTTCCAATGAGACATCTGGAAGAGGGGCATCTGAAGGAAGACTATTGGGAGAAGGTACATCAGGAGGAATTACAGTGGAGGGTGATACATCAGGAGGAGGTAGATCCCAAGACGGTGATCCCACTGGAACATCTGGAGGACGTACATCCAGAGGAGATACATCGACAGCATCGTCTGGAGGAGCGAAGTCAGCTCCTTCTTTGGGTGAGCCATTTTCCACTTGACCCGTTGAAGCAGGCTCATTAGGCCAGGTATCTCCAGAAGAAGCCTTGTCTCTGGATGTGGTTATTTCTGAAATGGTTCTTGAATTTGGGAATCTAGTAGATGCCATGACACCAATAAAAGGTGGAACAGTACTGGTTACCACATTGGTACCACCAGTCTGAGAAAAAGTGTAGTCTGAAGTGGGCTCACGGAGCTGAGTCACTGGATCAGATATCCCCAGGTCACCAGTGCCGCCTGGAGCAGGGCTGCTTCCGGTCAGACTGGAGCTACCGACTGTCATACTGGAGGTGCTGGTGTCTCCAGTTGCTGGAGCCGGACTGCTTGATGTAACTGTGTCCAATGAAGGTCCTGCTGTACTGCTCAAGTCAGGAAGTGCATCGGACTTGGTAGTAGTGGTAGTACTACCGACAACAGAAAGAGCTTCAGTAGCAGAGTCAGATGTTGTGATCGTGTCTACACCGAATTCAAAGAAGTCCCCAGTAGAACGGGCAAATAAAGTTGTAGCACTTACATCAGTCACGGACATACTGCTAGTCTTAGCACTGTCAGTGTCAAATGCCATGGTAGTATCAGCAGTGGCAGTAATCCTCTGTGGGCCGCTGTCTGTAGAACTACTGGCTGTGTCTGATGCTGTACGCCAACTTTCTGTACTTGCATAAGTATTACGCTTGTAAATAAATGTAGTCACAATAGTGTCTGTAGCTGTAGCGGGGCTGTTAGTCATACTGTCAATAACAGAATTAGGTAGTACTGTTGGTGTGACGGTACTACTGTCTCTGGCAGTAGGAGTAGTGGTAGTAGTAGTTTTGTCAGTCACTCCATCTGATGAGGCAGAAGGTCCATCAGATGCTGGAGAGTTAGAGTCAGCAGCCGCTGTCAGAGAAGAAGAGTTACGTCTCTTTAGTGAATCTCTTCCCTACAAACCCATATGAGCTCTGTAGAACAGGAAACTGGGGAACCGCCGCTCACTCCATGTATTTCATCCATGCTGCTCTCTGTGACAGTACTGTCACGGGGAAACGGCTTTCAAACTTACGTTACAACTTTAACCATTAACAGACATTTTAAAGAAAATTAGATGTAATTTAAAATAAATTGAGCACTTGGACTTACAGACATTTCTTCTTAAATAAAGGTTCAGAAGTAATGTGTGTGTATTGGTGTTTTCGTGTTGTGTTTTAACTTCAGTTACAGCTGGTTAAAGTGAAGCCCTGTTACAGCTGGTGAAACTACTAATTTTGTTTTTCAGTTTTGACCGCTCATGTGCTTCACCAGATTCTGGAACATAAATCTGACCATCTGGTACCAGTGACGGGGCTGACCCGGCTCACCTTTACCAATATTAGCTCTAATGCGCAGCAGCAGGACCATCAACCAGCTTGATTCCTCCAGTCTGTGTTCTACAGAGAACGTTTCTGGACGATGACATTTCTCTAACTGGAGCTGAATCCAAACACAACCTGACAAAACCAGGCTCATTGGAGGTCCAGTTTGAGAGGTTTGGCTCTGGATCTGTCAGGTTGGCGTGAGCACTCAGCTGCTCTACAACAGTCACACATGAGCTCATTGATCTGTCGCTTCTATCGATCACTGCTTCTATTCTCTGTCACTGTTGCGTCTTGGTAGAGCTCTCTCTGGAAGCTTCTTAGATATGGGTATAGGTCAAGAAGTATTACCCAGCAACTGTTTAGATTCAGGCTGTAAATATGCATGTACGACGACAGTCATCGGCAAACATTAGTACCCCTTCTTTTAATCATTTTTTTTCTTTTGTGTGTGCAAAGTAAAAAGAAGCATCTGGTTGCAGTGTGTCATAGGATTATAGGCAAATACAAGCTTTGACTTTCAGACAGATGAGGACTTCATGGTCTAATCGGTGAACATGGTCCCTCCACCACCATGCTTGACAGTGAGTATGACATGTTTCTGCTGCAGATGTTGTGTTAGGTCTTTATGTCCAAAACCAAGTCTGGAGAAAACCAAACGACTCACCAGAGGGTATTTCCTGGAAACTCTTGCAAACAAACCGTTCACTCTTCTTCTAGTCATGTTGCCATGGACTGTCACATCTAAAATACTCAGTGATGCCTGGAGGCTCTGAGATGGTGCTACTAGTAGTTTCTGTATTTCTCATCTAGCATTAAAAAAGAGGGTACTAACATTTGCTGAGTCTAAGATTTAAAGGAAAACTTCAGGAAGAAGTTTGGGTGAAGTGTGTGTGTGTTTGTCAAACAGATTTATTCAGATTAAGAACACAGCATCTGCTGGCTTGTGTCTGCTTAAGCCTGACCACCAGAATGAGTAGTCAGAGGTCATCTGAACGTGGTGCAACCAGATTAATGGTGTAATCCAGCTAATCTGCTGCAAGACCTGGAACTCACAGTGAAGACAAAGTTACCAGGGACAACCAGCCTTTTATTGGTTTATGGTTTTAAATAGCATTTCTGGACTAGTGAGATCTGGTGGCTGCAGTACTAAAGAAAAGTCAGGTGCACAAAGACGTCTTTATATAAAACTTTGAAAATATGATTTACAAAAAATGAACCCATGAAGCAACACTGACAGTTGGACACACACACAAAAGACAGACCAGGTACACAGAAAGGTGAAAGTAAACGGCAGGTAAAGGGATGCTACTTACTAGCTGCAGGTTCGACTTCATCACCTGAGGCAGAAAAGAAGTGTTGGAAGAATTTCTACAGACACATACAAGCATATTGCATATCACATCGTCATTAAAGGTACTTATGAGTGACTGATGTAGTTTAAACTTATGGGCAAGTGTCTGAGATGTTTTTAAAGGTATGTACAGGTGTCTGACACACCTATATATATATATATATATATATATATATATATATATATATATATATATATATATATGCTACACATGGGCGTCAGAGACTTTATAAAGGTACACACGGGCGTCGGAGACGGGCGTCGGAGACTTTATAAAGCTACACGCGGGCGTCGGAGACTTTATAAAGGTACACACGGGCGTCGGAGACTTTATAAAGCTACACACGGGCGTCGGAGACTTTATAAAGCTACACACGGGCGTCGGAGACTTTATAAAGGTACACGCGGGCGTCTGAGACTTTATAAAGGTACACGCGGGCGTCTGAGACTTTATAAAGGTACACGCGGGCGTCGGAGACTTTATAAAGGTACACGCGGGCGTCGGAGACTTTATAAAGCTACACGCGGGCGTCGGAGACTTTATAAAGGTACACGCGGGCGTCGGAGACTTTATAAAGGTACACGCGGGCGTCGGAGACTTTATAAAGCTACACACGGGCGTCTGAGACTTTATAAAGGTACACACGGGCGTCGGAGACTTTATAAAGGTACACACGGGCGTCTGAGACTTTATAAAAGCTACACACGGGCGTCGGAGACTTTATAAAGGTACACACGGGCGTCTGAGACTTTATAAAGGTACACACGGGCGTCGGAGACTTTATAAAGGTACACACGGGCGTCGGAGACTTTATAAAGCTACACGCGGGCGTCTGAGACTTTATAAAGGTACACACGGGCGTCGGAGACTTTATAAAGGTACACACGGGCGTCGGAGACTTTATAAAGGTACACATGGGCGTCGGAGACTTTATAAAGGTACACACGGGCGTCTGAAATATTTTAAAGATATGAATAGGTGACATTTTGAAGGTCCAAACAGCCTTCTGAAATGTTTTAAATGTACATAAATGTTTCTGAGATGTGTTTTTACTGTTTGTATAGATGTGTGAGCTGGTTTAAAGGTACGTACATATGTTTGCGTTCCCTCTGGGCAGGGGTAGGTAAGATCCTGGTCTCCAGCTGCCTGGTTTGATCCCTCTGTTGCAGCGCTGGCAGTCCTGTCCGGTTGTGTTGTGGTCACAGACACACTGCAGTGTTGTAGC
Source organism: Xenentodon cancila (assembly GCA_014839995.1). Taxonomy (NCBI): domain Eukaryota; kingdom Metazoa; phylum Chordata; class Actinopteri; order Beloniformes; family Belonidae; genus Xenentodon; species Xenentodon cancila. The sequence continues at coordinate 5,073,703 of CM026202.1, read as the reverse complement.
GCGTAACACACACTGAGATGCATGCAGGTTACATTTACACCTGAGAAACCAGAAGAACAGCCTCAGAGACACACCTGACCGGGTCATTATTGTTGGGATTTTAACATCCACGTTGACAACCCTCAGGACAAAGGGACTGAAGACCGGAGTAACACACTCGACCATATTGAGGTTTTAGCTGCTGTAAGTGTGGCTCCGTCTAATTGCTGTAAAGCTGCGGAGTGAGAGCTTATGGTTGACGCGTCTTTCTAAAAAAAAAAGGCTTCCACGGTCCATGTTCTTCGTTTTAGACATTTACTCTCAAAATACACTGTGACAAAAACACAAACAATATATGGTACAAAGATGTAAGGACGCTAAAGTATGCTAATGTACGGTCAAAAAGTAGTGAGCTCTCTCCGCTCCATAGCTTCACTAAACCGATCTGCGTCCAACGATTACGTCATACATCTCTGCCAATAACAATGCTGGGCGTCTAACTAACTATTCTTTTATAAAATCTAATACAAACAGCACACAGTGTTTAAATGGCTCTAACAGCTGCTTTCTAAAAAAGATCAAAGAGTCTACAGATCTGGAACTGAGAGGGAGGGAGTGCGATGGAAATATTGTATTGGTCTTAGTCTTTCTACGACCTTCCTCATGAGTCCAGATGGTGCAGTCTCATATTTTGTTTTTTAGAGTTTTGAATCTGCTGTCACACACACGACACTCATGTCACTTCTGCAGGTGGCTCGTGGGCTTGAACCTGGGTCCTCCATCTGCAGTGCTTGTTGGCTTAATCCTGGTCATGTGACTGTGAAGGAGCACCTTTGCAGCCCAGATGTCCAACTGTTGGATGTGAGTTGCCATCCATGCTGTCCACTGACAGTTCACCTGGCTTACCTGCTGATGCTGGGCGTGGTGTCCTCACTGCAGTTGTTGCCAGAAAACAAACACAACACCCTGATGCCTTCACAATAAACCCATGCCTAATTTGTCACAGTGTTTCATCTCACATTTATTTTATTTGTCTACAACAACACAGTTTCCCTTTAAGTATTATAACACACTATTCAGTTCAGCCACCTCCTCCAGCTCTTCCAGGAGGACACTGAGGTGCCTTTAGGCCATCTGAGAGATGTTATCTTTCCAAATGTCCTGGGTTTATAATAGGCATTCCTGAAACACCTCCCTAGGTAGGTGTCAAACCAAATGAACCACCTCCTCTGTCTCCTCTGTATGTGGAGGAGTAGCTACTCAACTCTGAGTCTCTCCCGGATGACCGAACGTCTCAGCCAATCTCTAAGGAAAACTCCTGCTACATTTGTAACCTAGTTACCACAGCTGGTGACCACAGGTGAGGATAGGAACGAAGTCTAGGTCTTCCAGTACAACGAGGGTCTTGTCTTTTAGCTCAACTGTCACCTCACTGGGACAGTTCACAGTATTGCAGACACCACGCTGATCCACCTCAGTCTCCTCCTACGTTGCTCCCATCAGTCATGTACAAGACTTCAAGATGCTTAAACCTTTTAATACTTAAGGCAGCGCCCTACCCCTGACCCAGGAAAGAGGTGCTGCTCCCCTCTTTTCTAACTGGGAATCTGGTCTGAGATTTGATTATGTTGATTCTCATCCCTGCTGCTTCACGCTCAATTATGAATCGCTCCAGAGACACCTGGAGAGTGCGGTCCTTTCAGTCAAACCTGTTACAATGCACACTTAGAGCTCTGCTGTCATTGTCTGCTGGTCATCTTTCTTATTTGGATCATTGGGGGTTTTGAGTTTGCTGAGTGTTGATAGTGTTTCTTAAGCTGTGGCCTTGTGTGTTTGCAGCTGTGATGAGTTTCTAGCATATTGTTCAGATGACGTTCAGATGTGAAGCACATATATATTGGTTGGTTTGTTAATGTTTGTGTGCTGGTTTATAGTCAAGCGCTAGTAGCTATTTAAATCTGGTTGGTTACTTCACAGGGATGTTGTGAGCTGAGCAGATCATGTTTCTGGGTGGAATAGACTTTGAGCTGTGCTCAGATGTTAGTAGGTGTAACATGTTACTGGTTTCTTACCTGGCAGGTATGTCGATGTTCGAAATGGCATAGAAGTACTTCAGCAGGTTGTCTCTTTGGACGTAGGTTCCTCCCAGTGCTGGGCGGAGGAGTCGCAGTCGGAGGTTGGTGAAGGTGAAGAAGTCTCTGAGACCCTTCATGGTCTCCATCCGGGTGTACAGAGCATCCATGTTGATGAGCTTTGGACCAGCAAACACACCAAACCGTGCTCGCACCTCAAACACCACGTTCTTCTCCTCCTATTGGTCCAAAAGAATTTTAAATAGACAGCAGTGGCTGAAATAGGCTTCCCATGTTCCTAGTCCAGTACCAGTTTCCCACTGACACCAGCATGAGGTCCAGACACTCACCTTGGCTCCGACCCAACGGGAGTACTGCTCAGTGCAGATGACTCGGGTCAAGTTACTTGGAGCTAAATCAGAAACTTGTTTAGGCGACATGCCAAAGGCCTCGAGACAGTCATCAGAGTAGTACTGGTATGGCTGCCATGTTGTACCTGCAACACAAACACTGTTGAACAACTCATTGTGATCACGTGTGGAAGTCCAGAACACAGTCCAGTTCCACAAATATACAGCAGGAACCCTCAGAGCCTTGAAAAAAGGCTTTTTTGTACCCTGCTGGACCTCTGCCTCTCCACCATCTACTTCAAGTATAATGACCAGTTTTCAAGACAGAACCATGGATCTTACCAGTATCCCATAAACATAATTGTGGTCCATTGTTCTGGTAGTTTGTTGTGCTGGTCTGGCCCTTCTTTTCCTCTTCTGTACATGTCCTGCAGACCAGAGCCTCAGGAGCTGCTTGCTGACCTGCAGTTCCACCTCTGACCATCCCAGTGTCTGCCTCCACCTGTCTGTATGGATGTCTGTTGGATACTTGCTGACATCCCGACCTGCAGTCCTCATCCCCTTGTATCACCGTCTATCCATATATCACCCATATTGACAGAAGTCTAATTGGACTACTGATGATAGTTACTATTGTATCCTGTCTTGTACCTTTGACGGTGTCTCTATGTCTCTATTCTTTCTTATTTCTTGCTCTACCCGGCTGGCCTTCGGCAGGAGGGTCCCCCCTCATGATCCAGGTCCTGATCCAGGTTTCTTCCCTCTTAAAGGGGAGTTTTTCCTGCCACTGTTTGGCTTAAGGTTTTTCTTCCACTAGTCAGAGTCAGTCAGAGTCAAGTGTATTGTCAATTCTACTACATGTGAGACACATACAGAGAATCGAAATGACGTTACTCTCAAACCCTCGGTGCTGCACAATAAATAAACTTTAAACACAAAGTGCAAATTAAAAAGAGACAAGAAACAAGTTATCACATGACATTTGTACAACAGTTTTTCGGTCTGATCGGTCTGTCTCACTAGGGAAGTTTTTACTTTTATTTTTCCTTTATTTATTGGAAACCTAAAAACCAATGCCTGTTTTTTGATTCACTCCCTGACACACAAACTGTAAAGTCAAAGTCAAAGTCTCGTTTATTGTCAGTTCTGCCACATGTGAGGTTCATACAGAGAATCTAAATGACGTTACTCTCAAACCCTCGGTGCTGCACATTAAATAAATAAATTACTCTAAACACAAAGTGCAAATCTAAAAAGAAACAAGTTATAACATGACGTTGGGTTTAATAACCAAGGTCAATAAAATTACAGTAAAAACACTGAAATTACTGAAATGAAATGAGTATGATGATAGACATTATTGTTATGATGAACTTGATTGTAATAATGATGGTGACATGTACAACAGTTTTAAAGGTGTGTGATGGTCCAGCAGGTGTTCAGATTATCGGTCTGGATTAAAGTGACCTGGTGCAAGTAGGCGGTCCAGTTCTGCCAAAAGTCCTGGTGCAGATACAGAGGTCAGAGTGAGTGAGGGGGGGGCAAGGCGGGAAACGGTGGAAGAGCAGGGAGAGTGTTAAGTGTCCTGACAGCCTGGTGGACGAAGCTGTCCTTCAGTCTGGTGGTTCTGGCCCGGAGGGTCCGCAGCCTCCTCCCTGATGGCAGCAGACTGAAGAGGCTGTGTGACGGGTGGGTGGGGTCTCTCATGATGCTGAGGGCTTTGGAGTCAGACGGGTCTGTAAATGTCCTGAAGTGAGGGGAGAGAGACACCAACGATCTTCTCAGCTGCTCTCACGACGTGCTGGAGAGACTTGCGGCAGGTTGCGGTGCAGGATCCGTACCACACGGTGATGCAGCTGGTCAGGATGCGGTGCAGATCCGTACCACACGGTGATGCAGCTGGTCAGGATGCTCTCGATGGTGCCTCTGTAGAAGGTTACCTGATGGGGGCGGGGCTCTGGCTCTTCGCAGTTTGCGGAGGAAGTAGAGACGCTGCTGTGCCTTCTTGGCGAGTGATGCGGTGTTAACAGTCCAGGAGAGGTCCTCTGAGATGTGGACACCCAGGAACTTGGTGCTGCTCACCCTCTCCACAGCAGCACCGTTGATGGTCAGAGAAGCATGCTGGGTGTGTTGTCTCCTGCAGTCAGCAACAATCTCCTTGGTCTTCTCCACGTTCAGGGAGAGATTGTTGTCTGCACCACTCAGCCAGGCGGCTCACTTCGCTTCTGTAGTTTGACTCATCGTTGGAGGAGCAGAAATGTTACCCTATACAGGGGTGTCTGACAACATCCCAATCCAGTTCAAGCCTAACCCCACCCTCAGCCAAAAACTGGTTGACTTGAATGACAAAACACCCAAACAGAAACTGGGTGGTGTTGTCTGTGCAGTCCAGATCCATGAGGCCATCCCAGAAGAGCAGCTCATCAGGCTAAGATTCAGGTCTGCCTGCATCTCAAAGATAAAGGACACTCTCTGGTGGACAATAATGTACACAGTTGGACAGAAAAGACAGAAGGTTTAAAAGAGGAGTGAAAGAAGCCATCTATGTCAGATAGGAAACCAACCCTCAGAGCTCAAGCGGAACGGATCTGGTCAGGTAGCACATCCTAAACAAGCTAAGGGAAGTTTGAACTATGGGCGTATTTTATTTACAACGTTATCCCACCTTGAAACTTGCAAAAACTAATTTCCATGTCTGTCTGTCTGTCTGTCTGTCTGTCTGTCTGTCTGTCTGTCTGTCTGTCTGTCTGTCTGTCTGTCTGTCTGTCTGTCTGCCTGTCTGTCTGTCTGTTGAAATGGGATGCTTGCCTTAATGATATTTTTAAAATTATGATTCAATAAATAATGCCACGCTGTAGTACTTCACATGTGTATTTAATGTGAAGTTAGACCAGAACAGACTTGAAAGATGATGTTCATCTGACGTTACTTTCACGTTCTTGATAAAATAAACATATGTATGTGCCTGTCTTGTCACCTTTGTCCATGGACTTCTCCAGAACCATCATGGTCGGTCGGCCGTACTCGAAGGTGATGATGATGTCATCGACCACCTCCAAACTCTTGTTCCAGGATAGTGTGATGTTGGCCAACAGGGGCTCAGGATACCTGGACCATGTGATTGTCTGCCAGTAGGTGATGAGTCCCCCCCTTTCTCTGTCCCCCATCAGCTGAGGGGGGTGAGACAGGTCAGGGCTGGCTGCATCACACTCGTCACTGCAAAGGTACGGGTTTTCCTGCAAACAAAAACACAAAAGGGGGCTTCATTCACACATTTTCATGCAGTCAGGCCTGAATGGGTGGAGCCAAGTTTGAACCCCCAACAAACCACTGATAAACCAGTACAGTGTGGATTGCTGTCTCAGCTGACTACTATCATGTCACCATGGTGAACTCACTACGTCGCTTACACAGCACCTATCGGACAGGTGAGAACCCTGGGTTTACTGCACGCTACTGTGAGGGATGCATACAGTTCCTTGTGGGGTGGTCCTGGGTGGGATTTGTGGATGTTGAAGTTCAGCGTTCTTTATATCCTTTATATTCTTTTTTATATTCTTTTCCTGGAGGGTAAACTCCAGAAGAACACCAGAGAAGTTTTTAGAGGGATGAGGAACATCACCGGTTTCAAATCGACTGGCATCAAAGGAGTTGAAGGTGGTGTTGATTGGGCCAATGATCTCAATCATTTTTTTAATCAGATATGACAGTGTGGTGCCTTCACCCCTGTACTGACATGAAGTGTCCTCTCAGTCACCACTTACTCCCCCCACCCCCTCTCCACCCACACAGAGCCTTTCATTATTCTGTGAAGACCATCCTTGCACCTCCTTAAATCGTGTGCCACCCAGCTCTGCAGAATACTCCAGCATGTCTTCAACACGAGTCTACAGAAGTTCACTGTGCTGTGGAAGACAACCTGCCTCATTCCTGTACTGAAGATGCTGCGTCCCTACAGATCAGGACTACAGATCAGTGGTGCTGACTTCCCGCATCATGAAGACTCTGGAGAGACTCTTCTTGGAGCAGTTCTGGTCCATGGTCAAACCACATTTGGTCCCAATACAGTTTGTCTACCAGGCCAGAGTGGAGGACACTCATCTACCTGCTAAACCATATCTACACCTACTTGGCGAGCACTGTGGGGGTCCAGGTTTTTGACTTCCCCAGTGCTTTCAGAACCATCTGTCTGGCTGAACTGGGTGAGAGGCTGGCAGGGACGCAGGTGGGTTCCCCTCTTGTGTCCTGGGTTTTTGACTATCTGACTGGTAGACCACAGTATGTCCACTGAAACACTGTGTCTGTCAGCCTGGTCGGCCACTTCGAAGCCCCACAATGGACTGTCCTCTCTCTCTTTTCCTTCACATTCTATTCACAGACTTCAACCGCTGTTCACACCTGCCATCTCCAGAGGTTTTCTGATGACTGCAGTGGTTGGATGCATCAGCAAGGGTGATGAGACTGCACACAGGGCTGTTGTGGATACCTTTGTCACTTGGAGTGAGAAGAACCATCTAAAGCTCAACATGACACAATGCAAGAACTGCTTGCAGATGTGAAGAGAATCATGGTTCCTGTGACCCTTGTTACCATCCAGGGCGTCAGTGTGGACACTGTGAAGGACTACAAGTATCTGGGGGTTCACATTGACAAAAAAAATAAAGGAATGAGGGAAGAACACTTTCTCTACAGGAAGGGCCAGGGTGGGGCAGCTGAGGTCCTTCAACATCTGCAGGACGAAGAATTTGATGAGTCAGTGGTAGCCAGTGCTGTCGTCTTTGCTGTGGTGCATTGACTGCAGGTTGCAGATGTCAGCAGATTAACCGGACTGGTCTGACAGACCAGCAACATTCTGGGGATGAAGCTGGACTCTGATGGTGGTGGCAGAGTGGAGGAGGCTCTGCAAGCTTCAGGTCACTGGACAAGGTGGACAACCCATTACACTCTGTACTGGTCAAATATAAAAGTACATTCAGTACTAGGCTGACGGTACCACAGTGTCATGGCTTAGGTCATGGGGCTGTGATGGTGGAATGGTAGAAGGTCACCAGCAGCTGTGTCTTTAATTGCCCCTCCCTGAGCACCCTAAGGAAGTGTAGCCGCTGTTGGGCCTTGACTGACCAGGAGAAGAGAGGTCTGCAGAGATGTGCGCGCCGAAACAATTTGTAGGATTAACTGGCTCTACACGTTCACCATTAATGTACAGATGGGTGGGGGCAGCTCTGTTTTGCCTGAAGTCCAGGATGAGTTCTTGCTGATGTTCAGCACCAAGTTGTTAAATGCAAACCACTCACCGAGTGTCAAGACCTCATCCCTGTACGTCCCCTCGTTTCTTCCTGTAATCAGCCCCACCACCGTTATGTCATCAGCAAATTTGACAATGATGTTCTCTGGGTTGGCAAGACTGCAGTCAGACGTGTAGAGGGAGTAGAGTAGTGGGCTCAACAGACAGCCCTGAGGAGAGCCACTGCTGAAAGTTCGGAGGGAGAAGAGGTGAGGGCCCCAGTTTCTCCTGCTGGGGTCGGTTGACTAGAAAGTTTTTATCAAGGAGCAGGTGGGTGGTGGGAGCCCCAGGTTGGCTTGCTTGGGGATTCAAATGTCTGGTATTATTGTAGTAAAAGCTGAGCAGATGTCAATGAAGAGCATCCTGACGTAGCTCCTCAGTTGTTCCTGGTGACTCAGCGCTGAGTAAAGACCAATTTTTATGGCGTTTTCTGTGAATCTGTTAGTCCAATATGCCAACTGGTGCAGATCGAGGCTGGAGGGGGAGACGGGCTCTGAAACCAGTTTCTCAAAGCACTTGGTGATGACTGGGGCGAGTGCTACAGGGCGGAAGTCATTGATGCTGGTTGTGGGTGTCTTCTTAGGGATCAGGAGGATTACACTTGAATTCAAGCAGGGTGAGATGACTGCTTGTTCCAGGAACACATTGCAAATATTAGTGAAGACCGGTGATAGCTGCTTGGCACATGCCTCGAGTACTTTCCCAGGTACTTTTTTTGGACCTGCAGCAAAAGAAAGACTTGTGGATTTTAGGGGAGCCAGGATTAAGTTGAATAGTTTTTCCATCATCTCTACAGGAAATGTCATGTGGGGCAGAGTTCAGTAGTAAGACAGCTGTTCCTAAACCTGCTGGTTTTTAGTTTGAAGGTTCCTGAAGCGCCTTCTGGAGGGGAGCAGCTGGACAAGACCCTAACCCTGACAATGCTGCCCAGTGCAGATATTGCTTCTTGTGGACGTCCTCTATTGCAGGGAGTGGATTTCCAGGGATAGCTTGGGAAGATTTCAGTTGGCGACGGAGCTACTTCTATGCCAGACTGTGACACAGTTGGTTAGGATGCTCTCAATCACACAACAGTAGAAGTTTCCCAGGATGTCAGCAGACAGGTGGTTATTCTTCAGTGTCCTCAAGAAGCAGAGATGCTGATGGGCCTTTTTAAGCAGGCTGTGCGAGATCCTTCAGAGCTCTACAGAAGATCCTTCATGCCCACAGCAGTAAAACTCTACAATGAATTTTCTACAGAGATTTAAATCATTATCTCTGGACTACTGCAACAATTAAAGTATTTTTGAGTTCAACTGGACTGAATATGTATTTCATACATTCTATGTATATATTGGACTTCTAAGTTTTATATTCCATACTGTTAATTTGTTGTACTTTAATCTACTAATACTTACATTTAGTAATTCTGGGGGGACCTGGATACCTCAGTGGGTTGAGTGGGTGCCATTTACAGAGGCTACTGCCCTCATGCACGCAGTGCAGGTTCGAGTCCCGGCCTGTCGCTCTTTGCTGTGTGTCTTTTCCCCTCTACCTGTTACTTGTCCACCTACTTTCAATATCAAGGTACCACAAAATCTAAAATAAAATCTAAATCAAGGTGTGCAGAAACTACTGTAACCCAAAGATCTATCAAAAATAATTCTGGTTCTGAAACTGTGGTAATTGTTGGTAATCTACGGATCTTGGGTCCCTAGTTGAAGTTGAAGAGAACTGGAATGTATTTTAGTTAGAAATGGTGGATGGACAGTTTTTTTTATGTTTTTCTGGCCAGGACTGGCCAGGAAGTGGTTCACCTGTGATCCAGGTGAGTGTGTCAGCAGGTTTTAGAAATGAACAGAAGAGGCTAGAACATGTGACTTCCTGAAGAGTCAAAGTATCACTCAAGTGTAGAGAAGGAGGATTAATGGTGACAAATCTCCTCAGAGGGTTATCCTTTAACCTCAGCTGGCACCGCCAACTGTCACTGAATTTACCAGCTTCAATCTGCACCCCCATTTAACTAACCCACTGACCTAAAACTCCTAACTAACCCACACTCACCTGCTCCTCAGTGAACTAACCCACACTAACCTGCTCCTCAGTTAACTAACCCACACTGGCCTGCTCCTCAGTGAACTAACCCACACTAACCTGCTCCTCAGTTAACTAACCCACACAGACCTAAAACTCCTAACTAACCCACACTGGCCTGCTCCTCAGTGAACTAACCCACACTAACCTGCTCCTCAGTTAACTAACCCACACTGACCTAAAACTCCTAACTAACCCACACTGGCCTGCTCCTCAGTGAACTAACCCACACTAACCTGCTCCTCAGTTAACTAACCCACACTGACCTAAAACTCCTAACTAGCCCACACTGAACTGCTCCTCAGTTAACTAACCCACACTGGCCTGCTCCTCAGTTAACTAACCCACACTGAACTGCTCCTCAGTTAACTAACCCACACTCATCTGCTCCTCAGTTAACTAACCCACACTGAACTGCTCCTCAGTTAACTAACCCACATTGACCTAAAACTCCTAACTAACCCACACTGGCCTGCTCCTCAGTTAACTAACCCACACTAATCTGCTCCTCAGTGAACTAACCCACACTAATCTGCTCCTCAGTTAACTAACCCACACTGGCCTGCTCCTCAGTGAACTAACCCACACTGACCTAAAACTCCTAACTAACCCACACTGGCCTGCTCCTCAGTGAACTAACCCACACTAACCTGCTCCTCAGTTAACTAACCCACACTGACCTAAGACTCCTAACTAGCCCACACTGAACTGCTCCTCAGTTAACTAACCCACACTGGCCTGCTCCTCAGTTAACTAACCCACACTGAACTGCTCCTCAGTTAACTAACCCACACTAATCTGCTCCTCAGTTAACTAACCCACACTGAACTGCTCCTCAGTTAACTAACCCACATTGACCTAAAACTCCTAACTAACCCACACTGGCCTGCTCCTCAGTTAACTAACCCACACTAATCTGCTCCTCAGTTAACTAACCCACACTGGCCTGCTCCTCAGTTAACTAACCCACACTGAACTGCTCCTCAGTTAACTAACCCACACTAATCTGCTCCTCAGTTAACTAACCCACACTGAACTGCTCCTCAGTTAACTAACCCACATTGACCTAAAACTCCTAACTAACCCACACTGGCCTGCTCCTCAGTTAACTAACCCACACTAATCTGCTCCTCAGTGAACTAACCCACACTGGCCTGCTCCTCAGTTAACTAACCCACACTAATCTGCTCCTCAGTGAACTAACCCACACTAACCTGCTCCTCAGTTAACTAACCCACACTGGCCTGCTCCTCAGTTAACTAACCCACACTAATCTGCTCCTCAGTTAACTAACCCACACTGGCCTGCTCCTCAGTGAACTAACCCACACTAACCTGCTCCTCAGTTAACTAACCCACACTGACCTAAAACTCCTAACTAACCCACACTGGCCTGCTCCTCAGTGAACTAACCCACACTAACCTGCTCCTCAGTTAACTAACACACACTGAACTGCTCCTCAGTTAACTAACCCACACTGACCTAAAACTCCTAACTAACCCACACTGGCCTGCTCCTCAGTTAACTAACCCATACTAACCTGCTCCTCAGTTAACTAACCCATACTAACCTGCTCCTCAGTTAACTAACCCACATTGACCTGCTTTTAAAAACACAAATGAGCTCCTCCGTCATTTCCGACAGATGCACCAGTGAGAAGGTAACTTCCTCATACGATCTCGCCATGACACCAGGAAATTGCACATCAACATTATCCGGTGACTGAAACTGTAGTGGTGAAAAAATGGTTTCTTCACCACGCCTGCATCAGCCCGCCTCTGTGCATTGACCACACACCCCAACACGTCCTCTCAATTCAATTCAGTTTTATGCATTCACTCACTCAACATTAGTTAAATAATTCATTTCCCTATAAAGTATTTTTGAACTAAATTGAGTGGGAGAGAATGAGACTGAAACCAGCTTGCAGCAACCAAGTTCTGTGATGCTCCTTCCAGCATCTCCTCCATCACCTTTAGGAGATCAGATGTTCATTCTCAAGGGTTGGATGAGTCCGTGTCATTGTTCTCTTTCTCCAACTAGTTTGCTGAACGGGTCCTCCCTCTTCTTCTTCTTCGTCTACGAAGACTGAGTCTGTGTGTGTTAAAGGTCATCTATGGTTCTGATCACATGCACATTGATCAGGTCTGGGTGAATTTGTTGGACCGTGGATTCAGTAGTGTTTCCTGTTTAACTGAGACTGCTGCCTGTCTGCAGCGACCCCTGCTGGTTCAGCTGTCACCGTTTTTTTTTTTTTTTTTTTTTTTTTTTTTTTTTTTTTCCATTAAATCAATTATTAAGATTTAATTTTAGCCTTATTAACTTGTTCATTTATCAATAATTCAGACCCAACTTTAGTCTCCCAAGGTACAATTAGAGCGACAGCAGGACATGTATTCTGTGTGTGCTCAGTGGGGACAAAACTGTGGTCCGGGACCCTGGCAGGAGGTCACCAGACGACCGCTTGCACCGCATTTCCTCCTCATTACTTTCTTTGAATTATTGATCAACAGGAATCCATTTGAAGGAAATCTTTCCTGCTGCCAGGTTCAAGTCAAAACCCAGACTGAAACGTATTTACATCAGAAACACCTGGACCTTTATCTGCCCTCAGAATCATTTTAGATTAGTAAAACTGGTGGTTTTCAGTAGTCATACAAATCAAAGGGAATGCTGCTAGAAAGGAGCACTTCCTATTTTTGTTGAGAAGCAAAAAGATGCTCTGCATTTAGGAAAGTCGTGGTGTCAGTGGTGTGTTCATAGTGGTTGTTGGAGGCTTTTGAACCCCCAGCTGAAAGACAAGAAAGCACCTGAAAACTCTCATTAAACCTGCATTAGCTTACCTGGAAAGTCGGAGCAAGCATCACTAAACCATTCCTCCAGAGAAAGAACAGTGAGCTGGACACTCGCGATTTCTAATCTTTCGGATGACACTAAATCGAGAATCTCCATTCATTCAGTCGTTCATTTTGTTGATTTCCTGCCTTGTACAACACTTTAGGTTTATTAGACGACTGCATTTGCTACTCCCAGCTCTCGAACGACTGCTATTGGGAGGTTAGGGACTAGACCACCATGTTTAAAATGTTACTATCAGTCATGTCTGCATCAGAAAATGCAGGTTTTTGTTTGCTTGTTTGTTTAGTTTCACATTGAAAAGAACCTGTAATCAAAATCAAGACTTCTGTTAATTCCAGGCTTTGCTCATTTGCTAAACAACTCCAGTCTTCAAATAAAATCCAAACCTAAATGCGATTATTATTATATATAATGCAATTTCTCTGGAAATCAGAGAAGCCAGTTTTGTTGGTGGTAGTTTACCGGCCTCCTGCTGGAGCTTATCTGGAGTTTCTGTCTGAGTTCTCAGATTTCTTATCTAGTTTATTGATCAGTACAGATAAAGTCATCATAGTGGGCGACTTTAACATTCATATGGATGTTGACAACGACAGTCTTAAGTTGGCTTTTGATTCTCTTCTAGAATCGATGGGGATTTTACAAAAAGTTAACGAACCGACGCATCGTCTTAATCATACTCTTGATCTGGTCCTCGTCTACGGTGTAGAACTTGATAATCTGTTAGTGTCACATGTAAACTCCCTCCTATCCGACCACTATTTAATAACGTTTGAATTCAACATTGTCAACGTTGCGCATAATAGGAGGAATTACTTTAGCAGGTGTCTATCCAATAAAGCTGTTACTAAATTTAGGGAGGCCGTTGCTCTTCATCTTCTTACAGTGGAACATAGTGAAGCAGTTGAGGGCTGTGATCTCGGTTCTACCTCTGCAGACGTTGATTTCCTTGTTGGTAGCACTGCAGATGTGTTGCACACAGCTTTAGATGTAGTTGCTCCTTTGAGAAAGAGGGTCTCTAACCGTAGGAGCTTAACTCCCTGGTTTAACTCACATATTCGTATGTTAAAACAGAAAGTGCGTAAAATGGAAAGAAAGTGGTACTCTAGTAGGTCTGTAGATATTTATTATGCATGGAAAGATAGTCTAATAGTTTATAAAAAAGTGCATCGCAAAGCTACTGTTTGGTTCTCGTAGACCTCCCAGACCCGACTCTAGACTGTTTGGTTCCTGTAGACCTCCCTTACCCGACCTCAGTCTGCAATAGATCTAAATCATCCCAACTCGACTACTCAAAAATGTTTTCTCTCTCATTGGTACAACAATACTGAACCAGATCAACTTGTCCCTAGTCTTGGGATATGTGCCACAGGTTTTTAAATTAATTAAACCATTACTTAAAAAAAACTCTCTTGACCCAGACATTTTATCTAATTATCGACCGATTTCCAACCTTCCATTTATCTCTAAAATTCTGGAAAAGGTCGTTGCAGCAGCTGTGTGAGCATTTGTATAGAAATGATCTATTTGAAGTTCTTCAGTCAGGGTTCAGATGCATCATAGCACAGAAACAGCACTGGTTCGAGTCTCGAATGACCTTCTTATGGCCTCAGATAATGGGTTAATGTCCATACTGGTTCTGCTGGAACTCAGCGCTGCTTTTGATACTATAGATCACAGCATTTTACTGCAGAGACTAGAGTATGTTGTTGGGATTAAAGGGACAGCTCTAGATTGGTTTAAATCAGATCTGTCTGATAGATTCCAGTTTGTTCATGTTCATGAGGTTTCTTCAGTACAGACAAGGGTCTGCTATGGTGTCCCGCAGGGTTCAGTTCTTGGGCCAATCCAGTTCAGTTTATACATGCAGCCCTTGGGAAGTTTTATCCGGAACCACGGCATTAATTTTCATTGTTATGCTGATGATACGCAGGTGTATCTGTCTATGAAGCCAGATGAAACAGAACCATTAGACAAACTTCAGATGTGTATTAAGGACATCAAGGACTGGATGTCCAGAAATTTTTTTGCTACTAAATTCTGATAAAACAGAAGTTGTTGTTTGTGGTCCCAAACAGCTTAGGAAGGGATTAGATGGTCTTGCGATGTCCTCCAGTAAAACTGTGAGAAACCTTGGAGTTATTTTGATCAGGATTTGTCATTTAAACAGCAGATTAATCAGGTTTGTAAAACCGCGTTTTTCCACCTCCGTAATATCACAAAGATCAGGAGCATCCTCTCGCAGAGTGATGCTGGAAAACTAATTCATGCGTTCGTATCTTCTAGACTAGATTACTGTAACGTGTTGTTGGCTGGATGTCCAAGTAATTCTCTGAAGATCCTCCAGATGATCCAAAATGCAGCAGCGCGAGTGCTGACAGGAATCAACAAGAGAGACCACGTCTCTCCAGTTTTAGCTTCCCTCCATCGGCTCCCCGTAAAATTTAGAATCCAATTCAAAATTTTATTACTGGCATATAAAGTCCAAAATAGCCTAGTGCCGCGATATTTGCAAGACCTGGTAGTACCGTACGTTCCTAATAGAGCTCTCCGTTCTCAGGGTGCAGGTTTACTCGTAGTTCCTAGAAGATCCAGATGTAGATCTGGAGGACGGGTCTTCTGTTATCAGTACCCATCAGTATGGAACCAACTTCCAGTTTGGGTTAAGGAGGCTGATACCACCTCCACCTTTAAAACTAAACTTAAAACATTTCTGTTTAATAAAGGATATAGTTAGTGTACATTTAGTACCTTAAGGTGTCAGGGCCAGTAGTCAAAGCTGCAGCTGCAGGACCAGATTAGAGCAGCTCATCTTAAACAGCTTCGGTGTAGATATGCTGCTATAGGCCTCTGCTGCAGGGGGGCACCAACATGATCTACTGAGTGGTGCCTTTCACCTCCTCTGTTTCTCTTTGCCTTCTCTGTCTCTTCTTCACCTCAACCCTCATTTATTAACAGTATCCCATAAACTTAATTGTGGTCCATTGTTCTGGTAGTTTTTTGTGCTTGTCTGGCCCTTCTTTTCCTCTTCTGTGCATGTCCTGCGGACCAGAACCTCAGGAGCTGCTTGCTGACCTGCAGTTCCACCTCTGACCATCCCAGTGTCTGCCTCCACCTGTCTGTGTGGATGTCTGTTGGATACTTGCTGACATCCCGACCTGCAGTCCTCATCCCCTTGGATCACCGTCTATCCATATATCACCCATATACACAGAAGTCTAATTTGACTACTGATGATAGTTACTATTGTATCCTGTCTTGTACCTTTGACGGTGTCTCTATGTCTCTATTCTTTCTTTACTTCCTGGTCCACCCGGCTGGTCTTCAGCAGGACCCCACACGAGCCAGGTCCTGATCCAGGTTTCTTCCCCCTCATGATCCAGGTCCTGGTCCAGGTTTCTTCCCTCTTAAAGGAGAGTTTTTACCTGCTGTTGTTTATGTAATAATTGATCAGGGTCATGTTCTGGTCTCTGGAAAGATCCTGGAGACAACTTGTGATTTAATCGACGCTTTATAAATAAAATTGAATTGAACTGAATTACCTGGAGATAGTGATTGACATAAGGCACATTTCCACTAGCTGGGACGCTGAGTAGATTTTTCAGGGCTGGGCCATTTGCGCAGGTCTTCTTTATCAGGATCGGCCCTGTGACAAAAGCCTTAAGGAACCTTTACGGGGTGAAAAATTGCCTTGTAGTAGAAGAAGTACTCAGGTTGGCCAACAGGAACCTCCTCCCGAGGGGGTCACTGCTGATTGGATTTCTAAATTACATTCAGGACGCTCATGTGAACATGAATCATGTGACCACATCTCAATTAAACCATCTGGACCTGGGACATTTTGCTACAAGTACATTTGACAAAATTGGACGTTACAAGAAAAATTGATAGATGGACAGATGAGTCGACTTAGGTCTTGTTGGCTTTTACGCCAGCGTAGAGGTCTGGTGGAGGGTTTTCTTTTAATCTCAATCACTACGACCACAGTGTAAGTTAAAATAAAACAACACAGCAATAGTGCCAGTAAAATCCATTGTTTACATGCTTCTTCTCTTTATTCTATTGTAGCATTCTTCTATTTTGTCTTGTTTTTTGCTGTGGCCATTTGCGAATGCTGGGCTGGTCCCAGACACACTTAACCCTGACTCCAGGGTGGACCCAGATGCAACTAATCCTGAATCCAGGGTGGTCCCAATTAGAGGTAAGATTGGGCCTAAAAAATCCAGCCCGACCCGACCCAGGCCCGCGGGTATTAAAGCCCGACCCGGCCCGAGCCCGACCAATTAACTTGATTTGCAGGCCCGAGCCCGAAGAAAACCCGAAATGTTCATATTTTATTTGTTGGGTTTCGGGAGGAGGAGGTGATTTATGCTAACAAATTAAAGCCTTTTGTAACGAAATCTAAGTTTAACAAGACTGGATAAACATTTACATCTGTTATATTTCTGTGTCTGCAGAGGTCACATTAACCGACAATTTGCCATCATTGATGGATTTTTTTTAAGAGTTGACGAGGAAAAATGTCAGGTTTAAATGTCTTTTTGCTCTCGTATGAAAGCAAAGCGCCACGTTGACGACATCCAGCGACGCCAACGCAAGTTTCTGGAGCATTTTCAATCATCAAGTTGAAGCTTTTCCACACCTCACTCTTCCCGGTGTGTGTTTGCCTTTTAAGTTCCCCCGTCTTTAGTTTATCCTCGACTTCTTGCTGCTCCATAATCAGGGATACCGAGTCAAAATAGATGCGGCGTTCACGTGCGCACAGCTCTGGCTCTGCGCTCGTATAGTAGTTAAACAGCAATTACCTTACAGCGTCTTCTCTGTTTTATCCAAATTATTTATTTTATAACAAGTATTCATTAGTTTAGTATCCACATTCCACACATCGTTTTAGAATAAATTTTTATAAACATATATTTATTGAAAAAAAGTCAGCGAGATAGAAGCCCGGCCCGACCCGACCCGACCCGACCCGACCCGACCCGACCCGAACGTAATGAATGACATTTTAGGCCCGACCCGGCCCGAAATTCGGGTCAGGGTCGGGTCGGGTCGGGCTCCGGCTTGGGCTTAAGATCTTACCTCTGGTCCCAATCAGACATAATCCTATCAACAGCAAGGTCCACAACACTCTAATTCTGACTCCAAGGTGGTCCACGATGCACATAATCCTGAAACCAAGTTGTCCACCACTTGTTATGAACTGAAAAAAACACTAAATCCCAAAATCCTAGACTGGTACCTTTTTTCATTAAAGTGTTTAAATTTTTTACCGACTGAAATTGATTATGCAGATTTACAATAAATTGGATGGAACTAGAATATAATTTAGACTAAATAAAATAATATTTACCATTATTATTTCTTGTTAAGGCGTTATGAAAGACTGAATTGTCAATTAAATGTCGGTTTTACAAATGAAGAAAATTGAATTGAAATGTTCAGGTGTGTTCAGGTATTTCAAACATACCAGTGTACAGAATCTCTCAGGTGGGTTTCCACAGGTGATCCCGGGGGGGTCAACTCTGATCTGCATGAACTCCTTCATGTTGGTTGGAGGGGGCTGACAAGCGTAAAACTCCCACCCTTGCCCCGCTTTCGTGGTGCGTAGAGAGCGACAGTTGTCAAACTGACACCAGCACAGCGACCGCCATAGGATGAGGAGGATGAAGACTTGGAGAGGCTGCCGGATGGGCCACTGGATGAAGACCATCTTGGACCGTCAGGCAGACAGGAGGATCTTCAGCTTCCTCATGTCCAGTCCACAGGTCCAGTCCCTCCACGGCTGCTTCACAAACCTGGCTGCTAGTTGGTCATTGTCTGGTTGTCATGACAACCAGGTGTGTATTCATACCTGTAGTCATCAGCTGTACTCAGTAATTTTCCCTGCCCATGTTAGCCCTGAAACAAAAAGATGAACAAAAACAGAAAACAATCAGAACCAACAAACAAAGTTCTGCTGGAAGACAACCAAAGGAGAGTTTCAGGAGAAAACAGAAGCCTCACAGCTTCAAACCAACATCTAACCAAGGCTGGAGGAACTCAATCATGAGCCAGACCTCTGACCAGTGAAGTAGTTCCCCAAGTGATACAGTTCCCACTAGTGACCTACGTCCCTGACTGAACCAGTTTCTACCAGTGAACTAGATCCCCTGGTAAACCAGTTCCGGCTGATGAACTCAGTCCCACAGATGAACTAGTTGCCACTATTAAACCAGTTTCTACCAAAGAACCAGTTTCTATTGGTAAATCAGTTCCCATCTTTGAACCAGTTGTCAGTAGTCATCACCCAATTCCAAAGAATTAACCACTTGCGACTGGTCATCGAGTTTCCACTGATGAACTGGTCTCTGCTGGTGAACCAGGTCCCCCTGATGTTTCTCCTGCTCATAAAGTACAGTGAAGTGGTGAAGTAACCATGGGATAGTTGGATTGGAGTAGAAGGGTTCTTCAGGTGCAATCAGATGTACAGTGTTCATCAGCGTCCAAAGGAATGACATGAAATAGACCGCTGTCCTCTTATCTTCTTTTTCATGATGCTCCTTGTTCTCCAAGCTCTGTTGGATCCTCAACAACATAACAAGGGGTCTTGTGCATACAACCCAGTCACCTCCAGAGGTCGGATTTATGACCAAAATCAGCGCATTAACAGCGATGATGTATTTGTGAACAGAAGATAAAAACACACACACCTCTGTCCTGACCAGTTGTTCATGGATCAGTCATCGTATCTGCATACAAACATGCCATTTCTATTAAGAACTCTCATTAGAAAGGTTGTCCAGTTTCACCCTCACAGATTCGTTCAATGTTTTCCCTAGTCTCCCAGGACAGCAGCCATACTGATTTCTAGTAGAGTCAGGTTGGGGTTTCAACTGGCCGTAGAAAGACTCTCCTAGTGGAAGGCAGTTCTTTTTGGCTCCCATCCTGAGGTTTGACCATTTTCTAAATCTTCATCTTGAGATTTAGCCGTCTTTCTGCCCCCTGTTGGTGGAGTCACGATAGCAGTGGCTTGAATACTTTGGACATGTTGGCGAAACCATTGTTGTGACCAATGTCTCTGCTGAACCTTGCAAACAAACACCTCAGTTAGTGTCTTAAAAAGATTCAGTTTCTTGTCTTTCCTCTCCGTCACGGACTGACACCAAAACGCTACATACATGCATACATACAAATACATTCATGGACTGATTTGCCTTTATATTCATTAATTAGCACAGACCTGGCAAGTAATCACAGATGGAAAGATGCACACTCAACCTGAAGGTCCACCTGTGGACCTGTGGACCTGGCATACTTAAAGAATCAGAGAGACTCACTTCAAAAGGGAAGATACTAACTAAGTGTAGGCTAGTAGGTTACATGCAGAGGAGATTTATTTAATTCAATTCAATTCAATTCAGTTTTATTTATATAGCGTCTATTACAACACAAGTTGTCTCTAGGATCTTTCCAGAGACCCAGAACATGACCCCCGAACCATTATTACATAAACAACGGCAGGTAAAAACTCCCCTTTAAAAGGAAAAAAAAACAACCAAATAACACAGGTTTCTCACAGTTTTACTGGAGGACATCACAACACCATCTAATCCCTTCCTAAGATGTTTGGGACCACAAAAAACAACCTCTGTTTTATCAGAATTTAGGACCAAAAAATTAGTGGACATCCAATCCTTGTTTGTCTGATCTGATGAAAAAACTGGAATCTATCAGACAGATCTGATTTAAACCAATCTAGAGGTGTCCCTTTAATCCCAACAACATACTCTAGTCTCTGCAGTAAAATGCTGTGATCTATAGTATCAAAAGCAGCGCTGAGGTCCAGCAGAACCAGTATGGACACTAATCCATCATCTGAGGTCCAGCAGAACCAGTATGGACACTAATCATTTGAGGTCATTCGAGACTCGAACCAGGGCTTTAAAAAGCATTTTTGAGTAGTCGAGTTGGGATGAGTTAGGTCTATTGACGACAAAGTCAGCTCAGGGAGGTCTACAGAAGCAAAACAGTCTAGAGTCAGGTCAAGGAGGTCTACAGGAACCAAACAGTCTAGAGTCAGGTCAGGGAGGTCTACAGGAACAAAACGGTCTAGAGTCAGGTCAGAGCATAAGGAAGTCGCTGAAGCTGAAGAAATGCCCACAGCCACTGCCGGGAGGGCCTGGCCGATTTCCTCTCTAATTCTGACAATTTTATTGCTAAAGAAGCTCATAAAGTCTTCACTACTGAGAGCTGCAGGGATGCACGGCTCAACAGAGTTGTGGCTCTTTGTCAGCCTGGCTACAGTGCTGAACAGAAAACGTGGGATATTTTTGTTATCCTCTATTAACACTGAATAATAGGCTGTTCCAGCTTTGCGAAGCGCTTTTTTATATACCATTAGACTATCTTTCCATGCATAATAAATATCTACAGATCTACTAGAGTAACACTTTCTTTCCATTTTACACACTTTCTGTTAACATATGAATATGTGAGTTAAACCAGGGAGTTAAGCTCCTACGGTTAGAGACCCTCTAACCGTAGAACAATGGCCTCCCTAAATTTAGTAATAGCTTTATTGGCTAGACATCTGCTAAAGTAATTCCTCCTATTATGCGTAACGTTGACAATGTTGAATTCAAACGTTATTAGAGAATTATAAGAGAATCAATGTTAAAGTCGCCCACTATGATGACTTTGTATGTACTGGTAAAAAAATCTGATACCAGATACCAGAGGCGTGTAAGACTGCAACTCTGCATCCCGGCCTGGACCCTGGATTGTCAGGGGGAGGATCTAATAATATCAGCCAGATTTCTAGAGATAAGAGCTGCACCATCCCGGGTGGGATGAATGCTGTCTCTTCTAAGCAGGTTTTCCATAAAACGTCTTCCAGTTGTCAATAACTGAGACAAGCAGCGACTAAACACATCATCAGCGGTCAGATTCAGTGAGGTCCATTCTACAGTAAGAACATAATATGGAGAACATGGAACAGAAAACAAAAAACAGAACAATTAACTTTTTTTTTTTTTTTTTTTGCATTTCCATTCTTGTCAGTATGTATCTCACGATACACAGTGAAATTAGTCTCTGCTGATAACCCATCAACTAGTTTCACTAGTGAGCAGTGGGCTGCTAGAACCAGCGCCCGGGGAGCAATTGGGAGTTAAGGACTTTGCTCAGGGGCCCCCAGTGATTTATCATTGTTGTCTGGGGCTTGAACCTGGGTCCTCCACGCCTCCACGCCCAAACCCACCACTGTAACCACTATGGACATGGTACAATAGACAGAAAGCAGGGAACAGAGAACATAGAATGGGAAACATTGGACTAAGAAGGGGAAACAGAATATAAAACAAGGAAGAATGAACAAGGAACAGGGGACAGAAAACAGAGAAAAGGAAACATCACTGTATTGTTCACAGTTAGTGTACTTCACTTGGAACCACTGTTCTTACTGATTCTCGTTGGTGATGGACAACCGTCGATGTGAAGGAACATCAACTGGTGAGCAGATCCAGAGCGCCACAGCTCAAACATGAGCACGTAATCACACTTGCACACTAGACTGAGGGACGTCCAGAACTCCTCCACACAATTACTCTGCCAAAACCAACGGTCATGACTGAATTTGTATGAATGAGCCCTTTAACTCAGCCCAGGTGTGTTACCCATCACTTTACCTCTGATTACTCACCTGTCAGGGGTCTTCAAATGATTCTGGTCCACTTCTCCTATTACTCCTTCTATTCTCTTTTCTTTTGTGCCTTCTGTTGTACTCCGTCTAATCTCTTCTTCAGTTTGTTTCCTTTTAATCCTTTTACTCCTCCTTATCGTCTCAGAGGTCTCAGCACTCAGACGCTAAAAACTAAACTGACTTATATAAAACCTACCGCTCTCTACCTCTCTCTCTCTCTCTCTCTCTCACACACACACACACACACACAAACCCTACCCCTCTCTTTCTCTCTGTTACACACACACACACACACACACACTCACACACACACACACATACACGCACAAACACATACACACACACAAACATAAACCCTACCCCTCTCTTTCTCTCTGTTACACACACACACACACACACACACACACACACACACACACACACACACACACACATAAACCCTACCCCTCTCTTTCTCTCTGTTACACACACACACACACACACACACACTCACACACACACACACACACACTCACACACACACACACACACACACATAAACCCTACCCCTCTCTTTCTCTCTGTTACACACACACACACACACACACTCACACACACACACACACACACACACTCACACACACTCACACACTCACACACACACATAAACCCTACCCCTCTCTTTCTCTCTGTTACACACACACACTGTCAGGTTTAAATGACCTAACATTTATTAAACACACAATAAGGAAGAAAGACAAAGTCAGTAAGTTTTTCATACATCATCACGGAGGACGGACAGAGAACCAGCCACATCTCAGCTGCTCTTGTCTCTGTCCACCCCCCCCTCTGATGACCTGCTTTTGTTTTATTCTTTGTATATCTAAGATGTATTCTGACGTGTACAATCATCTTATAAGTCAGTGCGTAACATAACAATGATATAAAACTGTTTAACACATCTTTGTTTATTTCACGTCGTCCAAGACCACTTCAGGTGATCTTCAGTCATGGAGTCATTTTTCATGAGAACAAAGACATTTACGTTCAGAGGGGTTTTTATAAGGCAAAAAAAAAGAGATATTAATATCATCATCAACAGCAACAAAAACTCAGGATGAGGAATAAAGTCACTATCCAGCATCCTGCAGCATTTCTTACCCGTTTGGTGTCATTTTGATTGAATTATTATCTCCTCTACTTGGTCAGGTGTCTTAAAATGCTTCACTGACTTTCGGGTCTATTCAGACTCTAAATGTCTGAATCCACCTGTTATCAGACTTTGGCTCACCTTTCCTATCGGAGTTTTCAATCCAAATGACCTCTGACCCCTTCCCTCCTGTTGACACATGATCATCATCATGGCTCACACAGCAGCCCATTGGTACAGATCTTTTTCTTCTTCTTTCTTCTTCCATCCAGAAATGTGAAACCAAACCAAGATCTTCTGTCTTTATGAATGGGGACAGAGAAAACGGTGTTCCTGATGTCCACCAGTGTGAAGACAGATGAAGCGTTGAAACGTTGTTTTGTTCCGTCACCGAGTTCCTTCAATCTGCGTCGCAGCTGCATTTTATCTGGATCCAAAACATTACCGTCATACTGGGGGTCCCAGTCACCTCCGACATGACGCCAGTCACTGTCCAGAGCAGTCATCCAAACCCACTGGACCTCCCCCTCATCAAGGTGGCAGGACCGTCCGGGGTCCTCCACGTCACGGACAGATCCCTCCACATCCTCCCCATGGGAGGTCAGGCCTTCTCCAGCCTTTTTAACATCGTCAGTGTTAGGATTTGCAGCTTCAATGAGAGGAACAGTGTCAGCGGCCGGCGGAGAAGTAGGTGTGTTTTTCAGTTCAAGATTAGGAGGCGGTAACAGTGGATAGATTGAGATACTGTCAGAAAAAATTCTGTTCTCGTCGTCCTCGTCATTTTGTACAGGCCCCGTCTCATCTGCTCTGTAAAACATGACCTCTGGTTTTTTCTGTCTACAGTCCCCCCTCCCTTCTCCTTGTTCTCGCCTCGTCGCCTCCTTCAACCATATCTGGCTTTCTAAAAATCCGCGCTTTCGCATCTTCTCGGTGTTCTGTTTCGTGTCAGTTGTTATCTTATCCTGCAGTTCAACTATTTTCTGTGAGTTTAGAGTTCCCTTAAAACCATATTTACTGATCCACAGGTTCAGGTATTTTATTGACTTTTTCTGCATGTATTTCCAGTCATGGCAACCCAATCTGTTTTTTTTTTTTGTTTTTTTGTTTTGTGTGTGTATGTGTGTACAAGTGTGTGCCAATGTGTGCCAAGAGGGCCTTCACCGGCCCTCATGACAGTCTAACTATTTTTTTATTGATTTCTAGTTAAGACGAAGAAAAAATAAAAAAATAAATACCAAGCCCCAATAACGCTGAGCGAGGCAGCGAAGGACCTGAAAGATAAGATCATGGCGAGACTGAACACAAGGCAACCCCGGCAGCGATTACCAAGACCAAGTGAAGCACCATCTGTCTCTCCTGGACAATGTGAATGCAGCACTGACAGCGATCCCTACCACAACAATCACAGAGACCAATGAGCTGATATACACTTCAGCAGCAGTGATCCTGGAGATGCTTGGCTATAAGAGCAACCATGGGAACCATGAGAAACATGACCCACCATGGAAACGAAGGTTGCAGGTAAAAATCAAGGCGGCACGGAGAGAAGTGAGTCAATTGACAGGAGCCCAGAAAGGTGCAATGAAAAGACCAGTACCCAAGAGGTACAACCAGATACCCATACCTGAAGCACTCGAAACTGCCAAACAAAGGCTCCAAGCCTTGGCTAGCCGCCTGAAGAGATACACTAGAGACAATGAAGCCAGACGAATAAACAGCCTCATCGCAACTCAACCTGCGAAAGTGTATGCTCAATGGCAGGGTAATAACAACAGAGCAGACCCACCATGGCTGGAAACTGAGAGGTACTGGAAGAGCATATGGGAGAAGGATGCAGCACATAACAGCAGTGCTCAATGGCTAGTCTCCCTAAGAGAGGAGCACAGCAACCTCCCTGAGCAGAAACCAGTCACCATCACAGTGGCAGACATCCAAGAAAGAGTCTCAGGTATGAAAAACTGGACAGCACCGGGCCCAGACATGATTCCAGGCCTACTGGCTAAAGAAAACTCACAGCACTCCATGAGCGCCTGGCAGCACAAATGAACCAGCTGCTAAGAGATGGGACTCACCCAGAATGGCTAACCGAAGGGCGAACGATCCTGATCCTGAAGGATCCCACAAAGGGTGCAGCCCCATCTAACTACCGACCAATAACCTGCCTCTCCACAACATGGAAGCTCCTGTCAGGCATCATTGCGACTAAGATAAGCAGGCACATGGAGAAATACATGAGCAAAGCACAGAAGGGCATAGGCAGAGATACCAGAGGAGCCAAACACCAACTCCTGGTTGACAGAACAGTCGCCCAAGACTGCAAGTCCCGAAATACCAACCTGTGCACTGCCTGGATTGATTACAAGAAAGCCTACGACTCGATGCCACACACATGGATCACTGAGTGCTTGGAGATGTACAACATCAACAGCACTCTAAGGGCCTTCATTGCAAACTCGATGGGCCTGTGGAAAACCACTCTCGAGGCAAATGGCAAGCCACTAGCCCAAGTGTCCATCAGATGTGGCATATACCAAGGAGATGCGCTGTCCCCACTGCTGTTCTGCATAGGTCTGAACCCCCTAAGCCAAATAATCAACAAGACTGGCTACGGATACCGCCTCAGGAATGGAGCTACGATCAGTCACCTCCTCTACATGGATGACATCAAGCTGTACGCTAAGAGCGAGCGGGACATAGACTCCCTGATCCACACCACCAGGATCTACAGCAACAACATCGGGATGTCATTCGGGCTTGAGAAATGTAGGAGGATGGTGACAAAAAGAGGCAAGGTAGTCCACACAGAAGGGGTCTCAGTCCCAGAAGGAACAATAGCAGACATTGAGGACAGTTACAAGTACCTTGGAATACCACAGGCAAATGGTAACCCTCGAAGGGGCTACAAGGAAAATGGCAACAGCCAAATACCTCCAGCGAGTAAGGCAGGTCCTAAGAAGCCAGCTCAATGGCAAGAACAAGTCCCGGGGCAATAAACAGCTACGCCCTGCCAGTGATCAGATACCCTGCAGGAATAATAAGGTGGCCAAAGGAAGAGATACAGACCACAGATGTTAAGACAAGGAAGCTCCTCACCATGCATGGTGGGTTCCACCCCAAATCCAGCACACTGAGACTGTACGCAAGCCGTAAGGAAGGAGGCCGAGGACTAGTGAGTGTGAAAGCCACTATCCCGGACGAAACTGCCAAGCTCCATGAGTACATCAAGGACAAGGCCCAAACGGATGACAAACTCAGTGAATGCCTCAGACAATGGCAAGGTGAAGAGGTGCTGGAGGAGGAAGCATCATGGGAGGACAAGCCCCTACACGGGATGTACCATCGAACCATAACTGAAGTGGCTGATCTCAAGAAGTCCTACCAATGGCTAGAGAGAGCTGGCCTACAGGACAGCACAGAGGCACTCGTCCTGGCTGCACAGGAGCAGGCTCTGAACACCAGAGCAATAGAGGCCCAGATATACCACACCAGACAAGACCCAAGGTGTAGGTTGTGCAAAGAAGCACCGGAAACAATCCAGCACATAACTGCAGGGTGTAAGATGCTGGCAGGGAAAGCATACATGGAACGCCATAACCAAGTAGCGGGCATACTCTACAGAAACATCTGTGTGGAGTATGGGCTGGAAACCCCAAGGTCAAAATGGGAAACACCTCCCAAGGTGGTGGAAAATGACAGAGCAAAGCTCCTGTGGGACTTCCAGATACAGACAGACAGGATGGTGATGGCAAACCAACCAGACATCGTGGTGGTAGACAAAGGGCAGAGGAAAGCCGTGGTGGTGGATGTGGCAATACCAAGTGATGGTAACATCAGGCGAAAGGAACACGAGAAGCTTGAGAAATACCAAGGGCTTCGAGAGGAGCTGGAGAAGGCCTGGAAGGTGAAGGTGACAGTAGTGCCCATGGTGATCGGAGCACTCGGGGCAGTAACCCCCAAACTGGAAGAGTGGCTGCAGCAGATCCCCGGAACAACCTCAGACATCTCAGTCCAGAAAAGTGCAGTGTTAGGAACAGCAAAGATACTGCGCAGAACCCTCAAGCTCCCTGGCCTCTGGTAGAGGACCCGAGCTTAGAAGGGACACCACCCACGGAGGGTGAGGAACCAGTTTTTATATATATATATATATATATATATATATATATATATATATATATATATATATATATATATATATATATACTTTTTTGTGCATATAAATACATACATGTACAAAAATATAATAATGGGGGACTATGAGGGGACTATATATATGTATATATATATATATATATATATGTATATATTCACACACACATTTTTGGGGTTTTTTTTCCCCTCCCATCCTTTATTAATGTGTTTGGGTGCATTAAAAAGAGCAGCTGGCACATGTAGGTTTGGCGTTTTCCACACATCCCAGTCCTCTCCATTGTGTATGAGTGTGTGTGTGTTTTTTCTTTTTGTTTATTTATTTTTTTTATTTTTATAAATATCCTCCTATGTATAGTTTTGGTGCGTTAAAAACAGAAGCTGGCATTTGCAGGGTGGACGCCCCCACAGGTCCCACAGGGGACCAGAGAAAACTACGGAGTCCCACGTGGTTTTGTTGCAGTTACACACCGACACAATAAAAAGAAAAGATCTTGCATATCTCCACAACCCTCCCTCAGTAATGCATACTGTGTATACTTGTACATAGAATACCAGCTACTGTTATATATATAGTATTGTATTTTATCTTGTATTATTTTATTATCTTTTTGCTTACTCTTCTGTTGTTTTTTCTTGAGCTAACACACAAATTTCCCTTGTGGGCTCAATAAAGTCAATAAACTTATCTTCTCTTTCTTGTTGCAATTACTTCCTGACTGATTGGGTACATACAGTATTTTTTTTTTTTTTTCCTTTCTTACTTGTCAGTGTGGACATCGTGCACACGCTGTATGTACGATGCACCAAAATTAGTCTCTGCTTTTAACCCATCAACTAGTTTCACTAGTGAGCAGTGGGGCTGCTAGCAGGGCAGCGCCCCGGGGAGCAATTGGGAGTTAAGGGCCTTGCTCAAGGGCCCCCAGTGATTTACCATTGTGGGCAGCCCTGAGCTTGAACCTGGGTCTTCCATGCCCAACACCACTGTAACCACTAGGACACCTATCTTCATCAGTATCTCAAAACAAGGAAAGAAATTAAACATAGAAAGCATGTGCTGAGGATGGATGAACAGCCGGGGTTCTGTACGTACAGCAATACATTTATAAGATTTAATTAAGAACATTCCAGGAAGTTAACTTAAAATACCAGATTTATTTTGAAAATGCTATGATCTCTTGCGTCATATCCGCCCAGGCGGAAGCAGTAGTGAGAAGATGGCGGACGTGGTGAACGTCGGCGTCAATTTGGACGCGTTTTCTCACGCAATCAGCGGGATCCAGGCGCTTCGCTCCAGCGTGAGCCGCGTGTTCGAGTCCCTGAAGGACGGCATGAAGAACCGGGAGACGCTGGAGGGCCGCGAGAAGCAGTTTATCGCAGAGTTCCAGGACAACCTGCAGGCGGTCAACAGAGACATGAAGTGAGTGCTCCGTACCAGACTCCGGGCAGATTTCCTCAGATTTTGCGTTCGGCGATTGGTGGCGGAGTCCATTAGAGCAAGATGCGAACACACATCTGCGGACCTGCTGTTAAACTGTTGGGCGTACATTTAAAGTCCGTTTTGACGGAAACGTAGGTATTTCCAGATATAAACAAAGTTACGTGGTGTTGCTGGCCTTCTGCTAATGACTCAGCGCCTCCCTTTCTATCAATTTCTGCATAACGTTCACATTTAACAAAGTTTAATTTAAAAGGTGCTTATTCACAACAAAACAGCCCACTTTGAGCAGTAAATGCAGCCTGTTGGCGTTCCGAGGGTTGCGTTAGGAGGACATCGGGTGCAACACCTGTACCGAAGTAAACAAACATAGTCAGGAGCTTCACATATTCATATGTTAAAACAGAAAGTGCGTAAAATGGAAAGAAAGTGGTTCTCGTGTGGTCTGTAGATATTTATTATGCATGAAAAGATAGTCTAATAGTATATAAAAAACCGCTTCGCAAAGCTACTGTTTGGTTCGTGTAGACCTCCCTGACCCGACCTCGGTCTTCAATAGATCTAAACCATCTCAACTCGACTACTTAAAATGTTTTCTCTCTCTGGGTGAAGGAGGCTGACACCACCTCCACCTTTAAAACCAAACTTCAAACGTTTGTGTTCAGTAAAACATCTAGTTGGTGTAAACTTTAGTGTGTCAGGACCAGTAGTCACAGCTGCAGCTGCAGGACCAGACTGGAGCAGCTGGTCTTCAACACAGCTTCATCTGGATCTGCTGCTGTAGACCTGCTGCAGGGGGACACCAACATGATCCACTGACCTGCAGTCCCACCTCTGACCACCTCAGTGTCTGCTGTCTACACCTGTTTAGATAGTGGTCTCTGTAGTCCACCAACTAACCAGGTACCAGTCTGATGGACAGAAAACTCTCAGTTCTCCAGTTAACAGATAATTATACTGATGGATCTGGTCTTTGGTACCTTTGACGGTGTGTCTGTGTCTCTTCTCTCTACTTCCTGTTCTACCAGCTGGTCTTCAGCAGGAGGGTCCCCCCTTATGATCCAGGTCCTGGTCCAGGTTTCTTCCCCCTTATGATCCAGGTCCTGGTCCAGGTTTCTTCCCCCTTATGATCCAGGTCCTGGTCCAGGTTTCTTCCCCCTTTATGATCCAGGTCCTGGTCCAGGTTTCTTCCCCCTTTATGATCCAGGTCCTGGTCCAGGTTTCTTCCCCCTTTATGATCCAGGTCCTGGTCCAGGTTTCTTCCCCCTTATGATCCAGGTCCTGGTCCAGGTTTCTTCCCCCTTATGATCCAGGTTCTGGTCCAGGTTTCTTCCCCCTTTATGATCCAGGTCCTGGTCCAGGTTTCTTCCCCCTTTATGATCCAGGTCCTGGTCCAGGTTTCTTCCCCCTTTATGATCCAGGTCCTGGTCCAGGTTTCTTCCCCCTTTATGATCCAGGTCCTGGTCCAGGTTTCTTCCCCCTTTATGATCCAGGTCCTGGTCCAGGTTTCTTCCCCCCTATGATCCAGGTCCTGGTCCAGGTTTCTTCCCCCTCATGATCCAGGTCCTGGTCCAGGTTTCTTTCCCCTCATGATCCAGGTCCTGGTCCAGGTTTCTTCCTTCTTAAAGGGGAGTTTTTACCTGCTGTTGTTTATGTAATAACTGATCAGGGTCATGTTCTGGTCTCTGGAAAGATCCTGGAGACAACTTGTGATTTAATCGACGCTTTATAAATAAAATTGAATTGAACTGAATTACCTGGAGATAGTGATTGACATAAGGCACATTTCCACTAGCTGGGGCGCTGAGTAGATTTTTCAGGACTGGGCCATTTGCGCAGGTCTTCATTACCAGGATTGGCCCTGTGACAATAGCCTTAAGGAACCTTTACGGAGTGAAAAATTGCCTTGTAGTAGAAGAAGTACTCAGGTTGTATGTACCCGGGGTTTCCCGGGTACATACATCCATTCATGTATTTTTGTACTTGAGCTGTAGTAACACTCAAATTTCCCTTTGTGGGATCAATAAAATACTATCTTATCTTATTTACCCGCCCATGTAGTCACAACATCTGTTTTGAGAAATGCAAATGCAGACACCCAGAACATGACCTACGATCAACTATTACATAAACGGCAGGTAAAAAACTCCCATTTAAGAGGGAAGAAACCTGGACCAGGACCTGGATCATAAAGGGGGAAGAAACCTGGACCAGGCCCTGGATCATAAAGGGGGAAGAAACCTGGACCAGGACCTGGATCATAAAGGGGGAAGAAACCTGGACCAGGACCTGGATCATAAAGGGGGAAGAAACCTGGACCAGGCCCTGGATCATAAAGGGGGAAGAAACCTGGACCAGGACCTGGATCATAAAGGGGGAAGAAACCTGGACCAGGACCTGGATCATAAAGGGGAAGAAACCTGGACCAGGACCTGGATCATAAAGGGGGAAGAAACCTGGACCAGGACCTGGATCATAAAGGGGAAGAAACCTGGACCAGGACCTGGATCATAAAGGGGAAGAAACCTGGACCAGGACCTGGATCATAAAGGGGGAAGAAACCTGGACCAGGTCATGGATCATAAGAGGGAAGAAACCTGGACCAGGACCTGGATCATAAAGGGGATGAAACCTGGACCAGGACCTGGATCATAAAGGGGGAAGAAACCTGGACCAGGACATGGATCATAAGAGGGAAGAAACCTGGACCAGGACCTGGATCATAAGGGGGAAGAAACCTGGACCAGGACCTGGATCATAAAGGGGAAGAAACCTGGACCAGGACCTGGATCATAAAGGGGAAGAAACCTGGACCAGGACCTGGATCATAAAGGGGGAAGAAACCTGGACCAGGACCTGGATCATAAAGGGGAAGAAACCTGGACCAGGACCTGGATCATAAAGGGGAAGAAACCTGGACCAGGACCTGGATCATAAAGGGGAAGAAACCTGGACCAGGACCTGGATCATAAAGGGGAAGAAACCTGGACCAGGACCTGGATCATAAAGGGGGAAGAAACCTGGACCAGGACATGGATCATAAGAGGGAAGAAACCTGGACCAGGACCTGGATCATAAAGGGGAAGAAACCTGGACCAGGACCTGGATCATAAAGGGGGAAGAAACCTGGACCAGGACATGGATCATAAGAGGGAAGAAACCTGGACCAGGACCTGGATCATAAAGGGAAGAAACCTGGACCAGGACCTGGATCATAAAGGGGAAGAAACCTGGACCAGGACCTGGATCATAAAGGGGAAGAAACCTGGACCAGGACCTGGATCATAAAGGGGAAGAAACCTGGACCAGGACCTGGATCATAAAGGGGAAGAAACCTGGACCAGGACCTGGATCATAAAGGGGGAGAAACCTGGACCAGGACCTGGATCATAAAGGGGGAAGAAACCTGGACCAGGACATGGATCATAAGAGGGAAGAAACCTGGACCAGGACCTGGATCATAAAGGGGAAGAAACCTGGACCAGGACCTGGATCATAAAGGGGAAGAAACCTGGACCAGGACCTGGATCATAAAGGGGGAAGAAACCTGGACCAGGACATGGATCATAAGAGGGAAGAACCTGGACCAGGACCTGGATCATAAAGGGGAGAAGAAACCTGGACCAGGACCTGGATCATAAAGGGGGAAGAAACCTGGACCAGGACATGGATCATAAGAGGGAAGAAACCTGGACCAGGACCTGGATCATAAAGGGGAAGAAACCTGGACCAGGACCTGGATCATAAAGGGGGAAGAAACCTGGACCAGGACCTGGATCATAAAGGGGGAAGAAACCTGGACCAGGACCTGGATCATAAAGGGGGAAGAAACCTGGACCAGGACCTGGATCATAAAGGGGGGAAGAAACCTGGACCAGGACCTGGATCATAAAGGGGGAAGAAACCTGGACCAGGACCTGGATCATAAAGGGGGAAGAAACCTGGACCAGGACCTGGATCATAAAGGGGGAAGAAACCTGGACCAGGACCTGGATCATAAAGGGGGAAGAAACCTGACCAGCACCTGGAACATAAAGGGGTAAGAAACCTGGACCAGGACCTGGATCATAAAGGGGGAAGAAAACCTGGACCAGGACCTGGATCATAAAGGGGAAGAAACCTGGACCAGGACCTGGATCATAAAGGGGGAAGAAACCTGGACCAGGACCTGGATCATAAAGGGGGAAGAAACCTGGACCAGGACCTGGATCATAAAGGGGAAGAAACCTGGACCAGGACCTGGATCATAAAGGGGAAGAAACCTGGACCAGGACCTGGATCATAAAGGGGAAGAAACCTGGACCAGGACCTGGATCATAAAGGGGGAGAAACCTGGACCAGGACCTGGATAATAAAGGGGGAGAAACCTGGACCAGGACCTGGATAATAAAGGGGGAGAAACCTGGACCAGGACCTGGATAATAAAGGGGGACCCTCCATCCATTCATGTATTATGCAGAAAAATCTGAATAGAAAATTTTGAGATTGACGTCTCCTCTGCCCGAGAGCTTCAAAGACATTTTTAATTCATGAAAACTATTTCCAAACATGTTCGAACTTGTGTGTTGTTGTGTGTGACATTGTAGTTGCGGCTCTCTGCCACATTTACACGGTCAGGGCGCTATATTGTGATATATGCATCAGGCAGAGCCACCTGATGAATGTCCATGGCCCTGCTAGGAGGCCAGATCAATATTTTGGATCAGGAACGGGAGGTCACTTAAGTTCAGATGTGAGTCAAGGCAGGTGAGCAAATACTTTTGGACATATAGTGTACTGTATATCAATTACTGATCATTAATCACTTCTCTGCTTCCCTGATAGTGAGCTGGAGCGTCTCAGCGGTTTGGTGGGCCGTCCATCAGAATCCCATCCCCTCCACAACAGTGGTCTGCTGAGTCTGGACCCAGTTCAGGATAAGACTCCTTTGTACTCGCAGCTGCTGCAGGCTTACAAGTGGTCCAACAAGGTAACTCCATCGCCACAGTGAAACCATGCCATGTACACAGAGTAGTCCATATCAGCTCCTCATTTTCCTTTTATTTGATCATGAGCTAATGACCCAGCTGAGACGGTCTGAAAGCTCATCCATTAACAAATGATGTTACCATGGTAACAGTCATCTGTCTTTGCATCAGGACATCTTCACCAGATGTCAGGTGTTTCAGACGCGTCAGGAACGCGGGTGCGTGTCGGTTAGAGACGCGTCAGGAACGCGGGTGCGTGTCGGTTAGAGACGCGTCAGGAACGCGGGTGCGTGTCGGTTAGAGACGCGTCAGGAACGCGGGTGCGTGTCGGTTAGAGACGCGTCAGGAACGCGGGTGCGTGTCGGTAAGAGACGCGTCAGGAACGCGGGTGCGTGTCGGTAAGAGACGCGTCAGGAACGCGGGTGCGTGTCGGTAAGAGACGCGTCAGGAACGCGGGTGCGTGTCGGTTAGAGACGCGTCAGGAACGCGGGCGCGTGTCGGTTAGAGACGCGTCAGGAACGCGGGCGCGTGTCGGTAAGAGACGCGTCAGGAACGCGGGCGCGTGTCGGTAAGAGACGCGTCAGGAACGCGGGCGCGTGTCGGTTAGAGACGCGTCAGGAACGCGGGCGCGTGTCGGTTAGAGACGCGTCAGGAACGCGGGCGCGTGTCGGTTAGAGACGCGTCAGGAACGCGGGCGCGTGTCGGTTAGAGACGCGTCAGGAACGCGGGCGCGTGTCGGTAAGAACGCGGCCGTGTGTCGGTAAGAGACGCGTCAGGAACGCGGCCGCGTGTCGGTAAGAGACGCGTCAGGAACGCGGCCGCGTGTCGGTTAGAGACGCGTCAGGAACGCGGGTGCGTGTCGTGGTTTTTACAAAACTCGTTTACATTTTTCCAAAGTGTTACTGATGTTCTGGAAATTCATTGTCATGTTTCAACCACGTTATCATATGATTGACAACATGAGTAACAGTAGAATAATAGTGCATCTATTTTCTGTCATTCTTTTTCTGATCGTTTGATGCCACTGTATTTGCTTTGATTTAATCTGACATGCCACATCTGGAATAGATTAATAAAATGTTGTATCTCTGATCTTGGTTTTCCAGCTGCAGTACCATGCCGGCTTGGCCTCCAGTTTGCTGAATCAGCAGTCATTAAAACGATCAGCCAATCAGATGGGCGCTTCGGCCAAGAGACGGCCCAAAGTCCAACCCAGTACACTGGTTCTGCCTCCTCAGTGAGTACTTGATTTCATGTATACCTGTCAGCTGCTGCAGATCTTGCCCTTGTCCTGGCCTTTTTATTGGCCCCTGGTCAGCCTGTGCCGGCCCGTGTCCCGCCTGTGTCCCAGTCACTTGTTTGAGTCACCCGTACCGGTTCGTGTCATTCTTGGTGTGCAGGTATGTGGATGACGTCATTTCTCGGATCGGCAGGATGTTTCCTGATATGACCATTGAGCTGTTCAGACCCAATGGGACATCAGCAGTTTTGCTGGTACTAGACAACACGAATCACTGAAAGTTGAGTGCAGCCAGCTCTCAGATGTGTTTAGACAGATGACCAGCATGTCCCTCACCTGCCTCCCACTCAGGTGACGCTGGGGAAGGTGTTGAAGGCAATAGTGGTGATGCGTTCACTCTTCATCGACAGAACGGTTGTCAGAGGATTCAACGAGAATGTTTACAATGAAGATGGAAAGGTGAGGGCTCAGGTAAACCTGACTGATGACTGTTCATACATTACCATGTCTTAGTGGTAACCTGTCTCTCTGTCCGCCCCAGCTGGATATTTGGACAAAGTCCCAATACCAGGTGTTTCAAAAGGTAGGACTTACCTGTTCTCATTTTAAATGCTCAGACTTTTGCATTCATACAATATGAATGTGATGGGTTGTCTTGTTGCTAGGTAACAGATCATGCCACCACTGCCCTGCTGCACTACCAGCTGCCCCAGATGCCTGATGTTGTGGTCCGGTCCTTCATGGTGAGATGACAAGTGGCCGATCAATAATCCCTTCACCTGTCATGACTGCACCTGAATTACTCACCTGTTTCTCCTACTTGGGGCTCTCAACTATGTCTCAACTGTCTATCACCATTTTCTCTAACCTGTTTCTCCCACCTGTGTCTCCCACTGGATTTTCCCACCCGCGTCTCCCGCTGGATTTTCCCACCCGCGTCTCCCGCTGGATTTTCCCACCCGCGTCTCCCGCTGGATTTTCCCACCCGCGTCTCCCGCTGGATTTTCCCACCCGCGTCTCCCGCTGGATTTTCCCACCCGCGTCTCCCGCTGGATTTTCCCACCCGCGTCTCCCGCTGGATTTTCCCACCCGCGTCTCCCGCTGGATTTTCCCACCCGCGTCTCCCGCTGGATTTTCCCACCCGCGTCTCCCGCTGGATTTTCCCACCCGCGTCTCCCGCTGGATTTTCCCACCCGCGTCTCCCGCTGGATTTTCCCACCTGTGTCTCCCGCTGGATTTTCCCACCTGTGTCTCCCGCTGGATTTTCCCACCTGTGTCTCTCACTGGATTTTCCCACCTGTGTCTCCCACTGGATTTTCCCACCTGTGTCTCCCACTGGATTTTCCCACCTGTGTCTCCCACTGGATTTTCCCACCTGTGTCTCCCACTGGATTTTCCCACCTGTGTCTCCCACTGGATTTTCCCACCTGTGTCTCTCACTGGATTTTCCCACCTGTGTCTCCCTGCAGACATGGCTGCGCAGCTACATTAAGCTATTCCAGTCTTCCTGCCAGCGCTGCGGGCACTTCCTGCAGGATGGACTTCCTCCAACTTGGAGGGACTTTAGGACCCTGGAAGCATTTCATGACACCTGTCGGATGTAACCTACCACTTCCTTTGTTTGAACTGCTTTTGTTTGTGCAGAAATATTTAAATAAATGTTTTTCATACTTTTGTGTTTTATTATACACAAGAATAGTTATTTCAATGATTTAGATCTGAACTGATAAATTGTATTGATAACGTTGATTATTAAATCAGGATCAGGCTCAACAGAAAGTGAACTGATGTGGATCAATGAGAAGATAAGCGGTCATGTTCAGGGCCTTTCCTCCGACATTAATAATGTCAGGTGATAATCACTCACCTTTATTAGTTGTCTGATGACCTGCTGATGTGAGACATGGATGGACTGCCAACCCATCCCATAACAAACACCACATAGAAAGATGATCATTTTATTTTCAAGTAAACCGATCGCATCTTTTATCAAAGACTTTGCATTTTATGTTGACAAGAGTTTCCAGTATCATCTCCTTGCTCTGTGGGATTTGCTTCATGAAGAGTACGTCAGCTTATTCTTAACTCTCATTGGCTGTTTTTTACTGGACACGTCCCTGATGGTTCTCGCCCATTTCTCCCACCTGTCTCTCTTACCTGTGGTTCCAGATATTTGA
The DNA here is from genome assembly GCA_014839995.1 of Xenentodon cancila. Classification (NCBI taxonomy): domain Eukaryota; kingdom Metazoa; phylum Chordata; class Actinopteri; order Beloniformes; family Belonidae; genus Xenentodon; species Xenentodon cancila. The sequence continues at coordinate 5,036,310 of CM026202.1, read as the reverse complement.
TATGTTGGGTATCTCCTGGCAGTTGGAGAAGGTTTGTCAGTGAGTGTCGCCTCCTGGAGCAGTCTGTTCTGTCCAGGCAGTACAGTTTACTCTGGAAAAGCTCCCGTAAGGGGCTTTTTTCCCCTTTCTTGAACTACACTACTTTAGACCAAATGTTTTAGTCGCATCCCTCAGTTACAGGTCTCCAGTACCCAGTGCCTGGAACTTAGAAGTGTACACAACTCAAGGGCTTGTCGAGGTCCTAGCTGTCATATCCTGAGCCTTCACTAATGAGTGATTGATATTTAACAAGTATCTGGGACCGTTGGGGGAATTCCTGTAATTGGGTTTTCCCACGAACACAGTACTCTGGTGCACCAGACAGGCCATACGGAGACCGCTCGGATACGGTACTCCATACGGATACCCTTTGGTGCTTGTTGACGCCCAGCTTCACCGAGTTCATTGAAAGGAAAGAGACACGCATGTTAAACATCCACATTCATTTATTCTTGTACAAGTACAGATATATCTGGACATCTCAACGTATGTGTAAAGGCCGGCATCCAGATGAGATCTGACTCTTGCTGGTGCTTTCCCTCTTTTATACCATAATACCCCACCTGTCTAAAATATTTTGAACATTGTCATATCATCCTGCGTCATGTGCACATTCCCTGTTATCCTAGAACGTTCAGTGACTACAACCTTGTGATCTCACAAACCAGACAGTTACTCGTCAAGTTTCACACCCAGTTACAACACAGTACGATGTCCTTAATTCTGCAAATAAGCAGTTGGTCTCTATTAAGCATGCAATGATAATATATTTTCTACAATTTCCTCCTCTTGATCTCTAGGAGATCAATCTAAAGCCCTAAATATAATTGAAGGAATTAATGTCATCAGCAGGACCACGGTGGAAGGATCTGATTATCCTTCCACAGCTGTGGTGATCCAGCGGGTGCAAAGAGATCTAATACCAGGAATACAGCAACAACCACATGTGACTAGAGTAGCCACAAACGCATCAACTGAGAGAAGAACAGACATAACGAGGTTCTTCCAGATCCCAAACATGTTCTCAAACCGCTCCGCGAAGGGTCATCAGTTCCAGAACGTTACTGTTTTTGATAACCGACGCAGGCCTTCCAAGGTTCTTGTCACTTCTGGAGCTGTGTTGTTCGGGATGAACGTGCAACAGGCATCACCAAACATGGCACAGACCCCCCCTCTTTCAGCCAGCAGCATATCCAACGCCATTCTGCTCTGAGCTGCCATCAGCGAGGTCGGACCACTCTGCTCTGCAAACCAGCAACAGCCTCTCTAGTGAGGTTCGCTAATCGCAAGATATTATAATGAACGTAATTTATCCTATCAACATTCTTGTTAGGAGTGACGGGAAGGAAAGCGGATGTTACCAGGAGATTCTCAAAGCCTGCAGCAACCTGGTCTGCTAATTTGAATTGATCAGGTACCCCTCGAGAGACCCCAATGGCATCTATGTAGGTGTGAAGTTCAAGGTTGGGTCAGAAGTTCAGAGTGACCTTCTACACAGCACAAGTCGTTGCCTGCGTCGGGTAAGAGAAGCAGAGTCAGGTTTTTGTAGTTGCACAGTCCTACTGCCTGTGAGGGCGAGGGGTGCAGCCGGTCCTACCATGGCACAAACGCCTATCATATTATTTGGGATTCTACAACCTGTTAGCACCACAATAAGAGTACAAACCAGCTCTGGCCCACGGCCCAATCAGACTGGAGATGGAGTGAGTGGTGATGTACCATTTTTCTCAAACTTCCTTTGTCTTTTTTGCTTCCTCTCTAGGAGGACAATACTTACTTATTTGCACCGGCAATGGTTTCCAGGCCTGCTCATTTTTTCCCTCCTGCTCTGCTCCTAAAAGTTCAGGTAAATTGAAGAGAAAGGCCAGATGTCATTCATAGAATAATCAACAAATGTCTTTGTACTGTCGGTTAACAGACCTTCGAATACAATGGACGCATAGACGGCTGGTTGTGAAAACGAAAGGAAGGAACCCACCACGCTCGCTCAATTGTCAGTTTTTTACAAAACACCATAAAGGAACTAACAAACATATTAGAAAAGAAAATTAAAATCAGAGACAGCTGCATATAATAAAGCTATGATTTCAATGTGTGGTTTTGCAGAAGTTTGTATCATTTAAAATGTTATGCATATCTTGGGCCAATGAACAGAACACCCACAACAAGAGACACAGACACACCGTCAAAGGTTCCAAAGACCAGATCCATCAGTAGAATTATCTGTTAACTGGAGAACTGAGAGTTTTCTGTCCACCAGACTGGTACCTGGTTAGTTGGTGGACTACTAACTGTCAGGGTCTGGACTCAGACCTCCTGTTAGTCTACTGACCGTCAAAATCTGGACCCAGATTTGCAGTTCCTCTAATGACCGTCAGGTTCTGGACCCAGACTTGCAGTTCCTCTACAGACTGTGAGGGTCTGGACCCAGACCTCCAGTTCCTCTACAGACCGTCAGGGTCTGGACCCAGACTTGTCGTTCCTCTGATGACCGTCAGGGTCTGGACCCAGACCTCCAGTTCCTCTTCTGACCGTCAGGGTCTGGAACCAGACCTCCAGTTCCTCTACAGATCGTCAGGTTCTGGACCCAGAACTCCAGTTCCTCTTCTGACCGTCAGGGTCTCAAGCCAGACTTGGCAGTTCATCTAATGACTTTCAGGGTCTGGACCCAGACTTGTGGTTCCTCTGATGACCGTCAGGGTCTGGAACCAGACCTTTAGTTCCTCTACAGATCGTCAGGTTCTGGACCCAGACCTCCAGTTCCTCTATAGACCGTCAGGGTCTGGACCCAGACTTGTCGTTCCTCTGATGACCGTCAGGGTCTGGACCCAGACCTCCAGTTCCTCTTCTGACCGTCAGGGTCTGGAACAAGACCTCCAGTTCCTCTACAGATTGTCAGGTTCTGGACCCAGACCTCCAGTTCCTCTACAGACCGTCAGGGTCTGGACCCAGACATCCTGTTCCTCTAAAGACCCTCAGGTTCTGGACCCAGACTTGCCGTTCCTCTACAGACCGTCAGGGTCTGGACCCAGACCTCCAGTTCCTCTTCTCACCTTCTCACCGTCAGGGTCTGGACCCAGACCTCCAGTTCCTCTACTGACCGTCAGGGTCTGGACCCAGACCTCCTGTTCCTCTACAGACCGTGAGGGTCTGGACCCAGACCTCCTGTTCCTCTACAGACCATCAGGTTCTGGATCCAGACTTGCTGTTCCTCTTCTGACCGTCAGGGTCTGGACCCAGACCTCCTGTTCCTCTTCTGACCGTCATGGTCTGGACCCAGACCTGCCGTTCCTCTACAGATCGTCAGCGTCTGGACCCAGACCTCCAGTTCCTCTTCTGACCGTCAGGTTCTGGGCCCAGACCTCCAGTTCCTCTTCTGACCGTCAGGTTCTGGACCCAGATTTGCCGTTCCTCTACATACCGTCAGGGTCTGGGCCCAGACCTCCAGTTCCTCTTCTGACCGTCAGGTTCTGGACCCAGACTTGCCGTTCCTTTACAGAACGTCAGGGTCTGGACCAAGACCTCAAGTTCCTCTTCTGACCGTCAGGGTCTGGACCCAGATTTGCCGTTCCTCTACAGACCGGAAGATTCTAGACCCAGACTTGCCGTTCCTCTACAGACCGTCAGGGTCTGGACCAAGACCTCAAGTTCCTCTTCTGACCGTCAGGGTCTGGACCCAGATTTACCGTTCCTCTACAGACCATCAGGGTCTGGACCAAGACCTCCAGTTCCTCTACTGACCGCCACGGTCTGGACCCAGACCTCCAGTTCCTCTTCTGACCGTCAGGGTCTGGACCCAGACCTCCAGTTCCTCTACAGACCGTCAGGGTCTGGACGCAGACTTGCCGTTCCACTACAGATCGTCAGGGTCTGGACCAAGACCTCCAGTTCCTCTACTGACCGCCAGGGTCTTGACCCAGACTTGCCGTTCCTCAACAGATCGTCAGGGTTTGGACCCAGACCTCCAGTTCCTCTACTGACCGTCAGGGTCCTGACCCAGACTTGCCGTTCCTCTACAGATCGTCAGGGTCTGGACCCAGACCTCCAGTTCCTCTTCTGACCGTCAGGGTCTGGACCCAGACCTGCAGTTTTTCTAAAGACCGTCAGGGTCTGGAGTCAGACTTTCCGTTCCTCTACAGACCATCGGGGTCTGGACCCAGACCTCCAGTTCCTCTACTGACTGTCAGGTTCTGGACCCAGACTTGCCGTTCCTCTACAGATCGTCAGGGTCTGGACCCAGACTTGCCGTTCCTCTACAGACCATCAGGGTCTGGAACAAGACCTCCAGTTCCTCTTCTGACCGTCAGGTTCTGGACCCAGACTTGCCGTTCCTCTACAGACCGTCAGGGTCTGGACCAAGACCTCTTGTTCCTCTTCTGACCGTCAGGGTCTGGACCAAGACCTTCAGTTCCTCTACTGACCGTCAGGTTTTGGACCCAGACTTGCCGTTCCTCTACAGACCATCAGGGTCTGGACCAAGACCTCTAGTTCCTCTTCTGACCGTCAGGGTCTGGACCAAGACCTTCAGTTCCTCTTCTGACCGTCAGGGTCTGGACCAAGACCTTCAGTTCCTCTACTGAGCGTCAGGGTCTGGACCCAGACCTCCAGTTCCTCTACTGACCGTCAGGGTCTGGACCCAGACTTGCCGTTCTCCTACAGACCGTCAGGTTCTGGACCCAGACTTTCCGTTCCTCTACAGACCGTCAGGGTCTGGACCAAGACCTCCAGTTCCTCTACTGACTATAAGGGTCTGGACCCAGACCTCCAGTTTTTCTAAAGACCGTCAGGGTGTGCAGTCAGACTTTCCGTTCCTCTACAGACCGTCAGGTTCTGCACCCAGACTTGCCGTTCCTCTACAGATCGTCAGGGTTTGGACCCAGACCTCCATGTCCTCTACTGACCGTCAGGTTTTGGACCCAGACTTGCCGTTCCTCTACAGACCATCAGGGTCTGGACCAAGACCTCCAGTTCCTCTACCTACCGTCATGGTCTGGACCCAGACTTGCCGTTCCTCTACAGATCGTCAGGGTCTGGACCCAGACCTCCAGTTCCTCTACAGATTGTCAGGGTCTGGACCAAGACCTCCAGTTCCTCTACTGACCGCCAGGGTCTGGACCCAGACTTGCCGTTCCTCTACAGATCGTCAGGGTCTGGACCCAGACCTCCAGTTCCTCTACAGACCATCAGGGTCTGGACCAAGACCTCCAGTTCCTCGTCTGACCGTCAGGTTCTGGACCCAGACTTGCCTGTTCCTCTACAGACCATCAGGGTCTGGACCCAGACCTCTAGTTCCTCTTCTGACCGTCAGGGTCTGGACCAAGACCTTCAGTTCCTCTACTGACTGTCAGGGTCTGGACCCAGACCTCCAGTTCCTCTTCTGACCGTCAGGTTCTGGACCCAGACTTGCCGTTCCTCTACAGACCGTCAGAGTCTGGACCAAGACCTCTAGTTCCTCTTCTGACCGTCAGGGTCTGGACCAAGACCTTCAGTTCCTCTACTGAGCGTCAGGGTCTGGACCCAGACCTCCAGTTCCTCTACTGACCGTCAGGGTCTGGACCCAGACTTGCCGTTCTCCTACAGACCGTCAGGTTCTGGACCCAGACTTGCCGTTCCTCTACAGACCGTCAGGGTCTGGACCCAGACCTCCAGTTCCTCTACTGACTGTCAGGGTCTGGACCCAGACCTCCAGTTTTTCTAAAGACCGTCAGGGTCTGCAGTCAGACTTTCCGTTCCTCTACAGACCGTCAGGTTCTGCACCCAGACTTGCCGTTCCTCTACAGATCGTCAGGGTTTGGACCCAGACCTCAAGTTCCTCTACTGACCGTCAGGTTTTGGACCCAGACTTGCCGTTCCTCTACAGACCATCAGGGTCTGGACCAAGACCTCCAGTTCCTCTACTGACCGTCAGGGTCTGGACCAAGACCTCCAGTTCCTCTACTGAGCGTCAGGGTCTGGACCCAGACCTCCAGTTTCTCTACTGACCGTCAGGGTCTGGACCCAGACTTGCCGTTCTCCTACAGACCGTCAGGTTATGGACCCAGACTTGCCGTTCCTCTACAGACCGTCAGGGTCTGGACCCAGACCTCCAGTTCCTCTACTGACTGTCAGGTTCTGGACCCAGACCTCCAGTTTTTCTAAAGACTTTCAGGGTCTGGACCTAGACCTCCAGTTTTTCTAAAGACCGTCAGGGTCTGGAGTCAGACTTGCCGTTCCTCTACAGATCGTCAGGGTTTGGACCAAGACCTCCTGTTCCTCTTTTGACCGTCAGGTTCTGGACCCAGACCTCCAGTTTTTCTGAAGACCGTCAGGGTCTGGACCCAGACTTGCAGTTCCTCTACTGACTGTCAGGGTCTGGACCCAGACCTCCAGTTTTTCTAAAGACCGTCAGGGTCTGGAGTCAGACTTTCCGTTCCTCTACAGATTGTCAGGGTTTGGACCAAGACCTCCAGTTCCTCTACTGACCGTCAGGGTCTGGACCCAGACCTCCAGTTCCTCTACTGACCGTCAGGGTCTGGACCCAGACTTGCCGTTCTCCTACAGACCGTCAGGTTCATTACCCAGCCTTGCCGTTCCTCTACAGACCGTCAAGGTTTGGACCCAGACCTCCAGTTCCTCTTCTGACCGTCAGGTTCTGGACCCAGACCTCCAGTTTTTCTAAAGACCGTCAGGGTCTGGACCCAGACCTCCAGTTTTTCTAAAGACCGTCAGGGTCTGGAGTCAGACTTGCCGTTCCTCTACAGACCATCAGGGTCTGGACCAAGACCTCTAGTTCCTCTTCTGACCGTCAGGGTCTGGACCCAGATTTGCCGTTCCTCTACAGACCATCAGGGTCTGGACCAAGACCTCCAGTTCCTCGTCTGACCGTCAGGTTCTGGACCCAGACTTGCCTTTTCCTCTACAGACCATCAGGGTCTGGACCAAGACCTCTAGTTCCTCTTCTGACCGTCAGGGTCTGGACCCAGATTTGCCGTTCCTCTACAGACCATCAGGGTCTGGACCAAGACCTCCAGTTCCTCTACTGACCGCCACGGTCTGGACCCAGACCTCCAGTTCCTTTTCTGACCGTCAGGGTCTGGACCCAGACCTCCAGTTCCTCTACAGACCGTCAGGGTCTGGACGCAGACTTGCCGTTCCTCTACAGATCGTCAGGGTCTGGACCAAGACCTCCAGTTCCTCTACTGACCGCCAGGGTCTGGACCCAGACTTGCCGTTCCTCTACAGATCGTCAGGGTTTGGACCCAGACCTCCAGTTCCTCTACTGACCGTCAGGGTCCTGACCCAGACTTGCCGTTCCTCTACAGATCGTCAGGGTTTGGACCCAGACCTCCAGTTCCTCTACTGACCGTCAGGGTCCTGACCCAGACTTGCCGTTCCTCTACAGATCGTCAGGGTCTGGACCCAGACCTCCAGTTCCTCTTCTGACCGTCAGGGTCTGGACCCAGACCTGCAGTTTTTCTAAAGACCGTCAGGGTCTGGAGTCAGACTTTTCGTTCCTCTACAGACCATCGGGGTCTGGACCCAGACCTCCAGTTCCTCTACTAACTGTCAGGTTCTGGACCCAGACTTGCCGTTCCTCTACAGATTGTAAGGGTCAGGACCAAGACCTCCAGTTCCTCTACTGACCGCCAGGGTCTGGACCTAGACTTGCCGTTCCTCTACAGATCGTCAGGGTCTGGACCCAGACCTCCAGTTCCTCTACAGA